>WHPZ01571261.1:0-19937 GCA_016617965.1 Macrosiphum rosae | reverse complement strand
ATTTTAAAAAATCAGAACGCCCCAGGACATTGTTTAGCATGCACTTTATCCTGCATTAATAATTGTTTTGTTTTGGTTCAACATCAACCTACGAATACATTTTTTAAAAATAAAAGTCATAAACTAAAAACTGACCATATACCTAACGTGTATCATTGATGTTAATGTTAAATGTAATAAGCTTTATTATTTAGTAATTATTATTTCATAAGACTAGAGGAATTAATTTTCTTGAAGTTTAGACCAATTTCTACAATTGTTCTCATCGACATCATACGTAATAATATGTAAATATTCTTTTTTCTTATGTTAGGTTCATATTTAGAATGACTTTCGTCGACTAACTTGTTTGTCTGGAAGGTTACTCTAAAATTTCTCTTTTTGTGTTTCATTTTCAAGAAAGATTTGTATCAAGGTATATACAACATAGAATATTATATATATTATTATAAGTTCGTGAAAGTAATATTTAATAAAACTATTTGGATTAAAAAATTATTTTAGTTTCTGAGTGGAGAAATTAATGAACCTTAATTTTGATTTTTTACAATGTTGTGTTGTTGTTATTCTTTATTTAATTTCTTTTTGTGTCGGAAGAAACTTTTTATATCATAATAAACGCACCAATTATAATCTTTCAGGGAGGTTTCCAATAGCATATTGTATCTACACTGAACTTAGGAGAAATTTACTTTATTAAATAATAGGGGGTAAAATAAATTTAATTTTTTCAAAGATTATTTTTTGGTTATCATGTTTACTTAACAGTGAGATATCTCTCCACTCAGAATTTAATTTTTTCATTACAATGATTTATTATTGAATTAAAATTTAAGTTATGGATCCGATCCGTAGTTGTGGTCGAGGCACTCAACGATAAGGTGCATTAGACAGTTATTGTATACAGCAGAGCGCTTTAGGAAACATTATACTTTGAGGACTTGTTTTATTTTCTTTCTATTGGATTTTATATTCCTATTGTAAGTGCCTACATAAATAATATGAAATTATTGGCATATTTAACTAATAACTTACTAATGTTTTTTTTAAAAAAATAATATATAAGTAGGAGCCTTTGTTATTGCATATCAATATTATTTAAACTTTTCTCTATTTTACTGATTTATTATAAAATTTCAATATTATATTTTTCAATGCTATATAGGTACGGTTAAAAAAGAATATAATTGTTATTCGAATTAAAATATTGTAATATTGTGTGACATCTAACAATGGTTTTCACAAGCAAAATATATAACAACCATTTGACCACGAGAGGGCGTCACTATATTCACCACATAGTTTAAATTATTTTATCCCATCTACTTCTTTTTAAAAGTGTAGAGGGTGCCACAATATTTGCTTTCAAAGACATAAAATATAACAAAATAACAATTCAAATCATATTACCTAATATTTTAAAGAATATTTTGTATAAGTTACGTTCATAGGAACATATTCAGATGTAATTTGTTAATTAATATTTTATATATTAGCCAAACAGATATCGAATATAAAATTATAATCGCATGTTATTAATTATTTATTGGTTTATTAACGTTGTTATTGTACGCAAAGTTGTGCACTCGTCAGTTGAAGTCACATAACTTGACAGTTGGCTCTGTCTGTGTGTCACAATAATGTTATAATAGTGGGGAAGTTTAACATTTTTATGTTAGGTAGTGTTTTGTTTTACAAATGTAAATATTTGAAAAATACTTATGCCTAAGACAGAAACTTGTATTTTTTAACAACTTCGTATGGTTATTGACTGAAATATTATAATTTGTTTTTATAAAATATTATAGGACAATTTAAAAATATCAGTAGGTACCTACTTGTATATTATAATAAATATAGACTTACCAACTGTCAAGTTAATTTAGGTACATACTCAATAAATAACATTATAGGTACCTATATTATATTATATAAACACATAATATAATATAATGTTATAATATAGAATATTAATTAATCACATTTAAAATTAATTAATTAATTGTTAATATCATTAAAAAATTATTATTTCAAATATTTGTCAAGGTCTTTCAATTTATACTAATTATAATTATATACGTTACAATTTTATAAGCTACTTTCACCAGCTTTCGACCTTCGTTTTTATTTCTTTTTACGATTCATAATATGTTATATGTTAATTTATTGGCAACTCGAATAATATTTGTATTTATTGTTTTAGGTTATTGCACTGTTGCTTGTCCTTGTTTCAACGGTGAGAGGTTTCCCGTTAGATGGACAACAACTCGATTCTGCGGTGGAAGGAGTACAGAAATATTTGGAATCGTCTGGTTTTCCAAAAATGACTCGTGGTGAAGTATTGGATTTCTTAAACGATTTCTCCAAGAACTCTCGAGTAAGTCGTTCAGATAATACTGCAGTAAATGTCAAGAAAGATATTACGTACGTCACGCCATCCCCTGATTTCGTGTACTCAAAAACACAAATACCAAACGTGCACGATGATGTGACGAAAAGTTCAACTTCTCGACCAAAAATCCCTAATGGCGAATCACCACTCAACTATGGATATCCAATGAGCTTAAGTAAAAAAACCGACCAGTCACTGCCATCGACCACGCCAATAATATTTGTGACAGTGCAAAGCAGAAATTTAACAAGTGACAAAAAAACTGAGATCATGTTGCAAACAATGGACGCGAGAAATGCACAGAAAAAAAGTATCGGCCCTTCTGTCGATTTGAATGCGTATGCTAAGTTCAAGAAAATCCCTGAAGCCAGAAATTTGAAAATTGACGATGACATGAAAGATTTTCTCAACAATTTCGGACTATTGGATTCTCCAAAATCGGGTAAATCGATTGATTTAGATTCTAACAAACCGCAAATGCGATCCAACGAACCGCAAAGGCGAAATGACGATGCTACCGCCACAGAATCAGTGGATGAAAAACTATTGAAATCAATTCTAAATGAAACCGGCAACAGTGGAGTAAACATATCACAGTTGCAACCTCTCCTCGAAAGTGCATCAGACCGGAGGGACCATGTGTTCAACCCTTCCGAATCCAACGTAAAAACTGTAGATATGAACAGAATAGCGAAGATAGTGGAAAACATACGACTGTTGTCTGACGATAACAATACTATTTCTTTGTCACAGGAAGCCATCCAAAAGAAATTAGAAAACATAACGGCGGCTATAGCTGCTATTGATCAGCCAACCGATAATAGCAATAATAAGGAATTCAACGGGTACGAAGTGTTCTTCGACGACAATTCCAAAGAAGTCGATTCGGATCTGCCAGAGTCACCTACCGTTTCAGAGACTCAACCTCTGAGTAAAGCCCCGAACCCGCCTGATCCTTTGTCCACCGATGAACTTCAAATGCTGTTGGAAAAGAACAAAAATGAGGTAAAACGTCAAGAGCCAGTGAGTGAAGAGGCGGTAGCTAGTATCACAACCTCTACTGAAGAATCCATAGCAGTCGCTACGTCCTCCGAAGCAGTGATAACATCGGTATCCACTGATTCGTCCTCGGAAGCCACGTCCGTAGAAGTAACATCCGGAGCTAGCGCAGCAAGAGATTTTTCTACGACTGCTGATCCCAACCCGAGTCTATCTCAATTGGCCGAGTCATTTGGTGGAGGCGAGACCGCCAGCAGTCCACCGGTAATCGATGAAATAATTACACCTGGACCCGAACGACCCAAGAACGGATTGTACTTCTATGTGGACTGGAATTCGTTTTTGACGGTTAACGGAGGCCAAAAGAATCAAGTCAATTTGAGGTTTGCACCGAAAGCTGGGAACCCAAATCATTTTATCAAGGTCACCGTACCGTAATCAATCTTAGACATTATTAAATTATTAATCTAAATAATAATATTATGTTATAATATGTTGGTTCTTTTCAAGACGCCGTTCACTAAATTTGTTGTACAGTTGTACCCACTATTTATTATATTATTGTAAATATAGTTTTATAAATAAAAAACATGTTCTATACCTACTAGCTAAGTATATTTGTCGTGAAAAAAAATCCACGCCCTTATATTATATTATAATACGTTCGTATAATTTTTTTTTTTTTTTTTATAATAATTATTTGAATTTTATAAATAAAAAAATATAAAAATATATGTCGTATATTTGAGTGGTGCCCATAAAAAATTCCCGGTCCCCAGACACCACTCGAAATTTCCTTTTGAAATTTTACCAGCTACAAACGTCATATTATGGTGAATGAAAATACCACGCAAGTGCCAACAGACGAATGCATTGCCCGTTCGCGTGATAAGTGCTAACCCTCCATTAAAATATTTCTCCAATTCGCCCCTAGGTTTGACGCCCCGCCCATGTTAGTACCGAGTAACGACTTTTTTTTCCTATTCTGTGTACCCAGAATAATTATCCGCATTAAAAATAATGCCACTAATGAGATCGAGAGGAAGTGCTGCAGTACTTACCTATGTATAGGCCACGTAGATCCACGTCAACACGTCGTAATATTACGCAGTTCAATCACTTGGCTGCAACGCACACGGCGCAAACATTATATTTAAAAATAGTACCTATATATAGCTGGTAGCTTATATCCATAACTGCGAGTTGGTATAGTATTATATTATATATCTGCATTATTATAGTGCTGTAATATATTATTGTGTTATAATAATTATAGCAATATTATTATAACGTAAAATTATGTATGCTGAAAATGCAGTGTTATACATAAACCGTGAAAACTGCACTTGCGGCAATGGATGTATTTATCGTTTATATTATTATAATATCATTATTTTAATACAATATGATTACATAACCATATTATAAGGTCGTCAAATCATGACGTGTAAATAGATACTATTAATGAAAAGGTATACAACATAATATTATGTGCACAATGAACATAAATCTGAAAAAGTTGAATTATAAAAATCGTGAAAACACTTGAGGTAATGGATGTATTTATCGTTTATCCGGCGTTAATAGCCAGTGAATTACGTAGGCATTGATTTTATTATATTTTATACTTCTATACCGTATAATAAACAATACGAATCAAACCAAAATGTGTGTAATAATCACGGCTGCGAAACGATTTCAAGTTGATCATTGTATTATTATTATTATTATTATATAGTTGTAGCACCTATAATATTACAATCTCAAAATGTCATTGTTATAATTATTATCAATTATACATTTAAATTAATAAGCATTGAAAAATTATTAAAAACGATAGTATTTTTTAATAATATTTAGCTCCGATATAAAAGGGAATAAAATATTTATATTTTTTTAATTTCTCGTAATTTAAATCTGTGCATTAATGAGTAAAAAGATTTTAAAAAAGATTTCACAACATGCTAGCCACTCACTCTATTCCTGAAACTTTTGAGATGATTTATTCAAATGTTTAGCGTAATCAGTTGGTGACTTATTTTTCAAAATTGTTCATGTTCATATTTCTCTGCTATCATCTTATATTCTAATATGCTTAATTTGCCTCGATGTACAGATTGAATATTTTTTAAATTAAAATTTAAGATCATAATTTAACACGAATAAAAAAAAATACAAATTAATTAACTGTAATAATCTAATTTATTATATTATATAGTTACCTATATAAAGCCAAAAAATTAAATAAAAATATGTTATTTCAGAATATTTAAATATTTAATATAGTTTAGACTTTAGATTTTAGTATACTTGTATAATAATAATTATTGTAAACTATAATATTTATATGTTATAACTTATGACATTGCTTACTTAATCTAAACTTTATATCAAGGGTGGCCACTGGCCACTGATTGCATTACCTTAACGTTATTGTGTTTATTTACTACTATAGGTAGCTACGTTTAACCTGACTTTGCCCGAGAAAAAATGAAAAATTTACATAAATTAAGATTCTATAAATGTGTACTTCAGATTTGGTGTAGGCTCCTGCAGTTCAAGCACAAATCGGCGACGGTTTACCTATAGTATTGTCAACTAATTCGACTGAGCCTGTAATGGAATAGTGGATGAGATAATCACTATATTGGTATACTTCTTAACGTAGTTCAAACCACTCTCTGAACTTTTCTGATATCTTTGACATTTTCAGATAGATTACCGAAGTCTAAGCAAAGAATAAAGTTGTTAAATATTATATTTTATAAAATCAATTGAACCAGAACTACGTATCTAGATAATTACTTATTGTGCTTGTATTATAATAGATAGGTTGTAATGTTTTCATGAATACATTTAATAAACATAAAAAAAAACACCAAAGTTAACTTTTCTATTAATAAAAAATCAACTATAATATTTATATCAGAAATTCTACACCTATATCAACCTATAATCGGACAAGATACAGACGAAATACAGCCACAGGGAAGTTCTATAATTATACCTAGCTTCACTTAATCTTAGCGCAGACGTATAATTGTATTTGTTTCATAAAAGCAATGACAAAAATATAATATTAAACATGAGCGTTGGGCGTTATAATTAACACATCAAAAAACAATTCTAAGTAAAACTTTTTCGGAAGCTACTGAAAATTATACTTCTTATTGTAATTATATCATATTTTAAACGATGAAAGGTTCATGGAGAACGCTTAGATACATGAGTAGTATGAATAAGTAGTACTACTAACATGTTCAAAATGTAATACATAATTTTATATTAGTAAGTATATTTAATGATTCTTATTCAAATTATGAACTCATGGGCCCCCACACGAATATGTTCAATGAGAGGCACATTATGTGCTTCAAGAATAAATACAAATTAGGGTACGCCCCGTTATAAAACGAATAGCATTCTTACTCAGTGCAACGTATTAGTCAGTGTAAAACGCTTTAAATCTAACGATTATTGCCAAATTTGAATTAAACTGTTAAGCTCTGTCAAATTCAGTGACGGGTTTAGGGAAAAATTGTTCCAGGTGCCAACTTATAAGTATCGCATAGGGGCGCCGGTACATGAGGTTTAGCCAAGAGTAGCTAATACCAATGATGAATTTTTATTTTTACTATACGTAATACGCGTTACATTAATCATTTTACATTATTTTTTCGGGAAAATAAAATAAAATATATGAATTGAGTGTTAAAAGTAAAATTGTGATTGCAAACCTACTGTTTGACTCAAAGAAAACTATGAAAAAAGGTCCAATCCAAATTACGGTTCGGGTTTTGTACTATATAATACGTATTATATCTTTTGCACCATTTTACTTATATTATATTTATATACAGAATAATAATGATTATTTTCTTTTATTATATTAATACACCACTAATAGGTATTACTTATATAGTTATATATCATATGTTAAAATAGTAGCCAAAACTTAATAATGTGTAAATATCCTTAGATGTGTATAGCCTAGGCTAAGAGCCTCTTTTTAGTTTTTGCTAATAAATGATAAAAAAATGTTACCTCTTTAAAATTTATCTATGTAAAATCATAAAAGTTTTATAAATATTCAACTAAAATGTCTAGTATCCTATATCATAATCAAACTTGACATTGATATTGTTTGTACAATATGCATACTGTATAATCATAGTTAAACATCAAACACTTTGATTTACTTCAATATTACCATGATAATGTCTCTACTTTTTAATATTAATTGTAAGCAATAATATCCTATTATACTCACAAATCGCTAGTTAGATTTAATATAAATTACCACATCTTATAGTAAAAAGGAGGAAAGTACCGCTATTCTGTATAATTATAGGTGACGAGTGTACCTCGTCATTGAGTATATTTACATCCTTAATATAATATGTGTTAAATTTGAATTCAATATGATAAACCATTGCGTAAAAAACTATTCTGACTTCTGAGTGACTGTCGACCTATATTACTAAGGTAGTAAGGACTATACGTTTATTTCATGATATTATGTTTTTTGATATTGCTATAAACGTTATCTTTTAAGTTCTAATGTATAAGATTCATTAAAGTATTATAATGTTATTGATAATAAATTACACCTTAATGAAAATACTTATAAATATATTGATTTTTACTATGAATAATAAGTAGTTAATAATTAATAATATGCTTAGCATAAGTTCAATTATTGTTTAATACATTAAACAACTCTACTATTTATAATTTAAAATTATTATATTATTTAATCGAAAAGTGGTTAAAGCCAATTGTATTTAAAAGCTTAGGTAATAGGTTTAAGTGCTGTCTTCGATATGTTATATAAAAGATGAGGATTTATTTTGGTAAAAAGCAACACTGGACTGCGACCAAAAAGCTTTTACGAATTATTCCAATGGTTTTTCTATACTCCTCTGAAAATGTGAAGTAAGAAAGAAAAATGTGTATAAAAAAAGGAGAATAAAAGATGAACAAATTCAAACCCTTCATCACAATCGGAGTGCCATTAGTGTGATATTCCTACAATTGAATAAAACCATTCAGACATCATCTGCCACCAACATTATGTAATTTTAAGTTAAGGACGCATTTGAGATGTTTTCGAGAATCATTATATTTTTTTTAGCTTTTTTTTTGCCTTTTTTTTTAGTTGACGTTATTTTCATTCTAGTTGATATCAAATATAGAATTGTTTACATCCACCGACCGATCTTTAGAATATTGATTTGTGGTATTATTAACTACTTGTACTGTTAGGTATACGACATTATACCTATGTAGGTAATTATTTATTATATTTATGAAAATTGATTTTATTAAATATAAAAACAAAATACACATTTTGACACAAGATTGTATCTACCTGATTATTAATAAAGGCAACCAATAATATAATAACTACTAATTTTAAATTTCTACTAATTATTTCTCTTGTAACCATTTATAAACAAACATTTCCATCGTAAATCTCAAAATCCCTGTTTGAGCACCTCCCTGAGTTGGAGCTACCTTGTAGAATTGTGAGTCTAAATAGTCCCCGGAACGATTCAAACACACTCAAAAATTGTCATCAAAATCGGCTCAGTCGTTTAGGAATGCATAAAGGATAATAAACAGGCAGAAAAACATTCATTTTTATATAATATATAGTCAATAATATACATTATTGCGTTACACGTATGTTTAAATATATAAAATATAAAATATTAAATAATAGGATTAAATTAATAAGGCAATTAGTTTATGTTTGAAATGTTTTAATCTTAAAAACTGTTTATGCATATTTAAGCCAACAAACACTCTCGATAAAGCATGTGTTTCTTTTTTTTTACTCCAATTTTGGAGTCGGATAAAAATGAAAAAAATCTAAATGAACGTTATTCATAACAAATTTGCTTTCATACTTCGTTTAACTTTATTCTTCACCTTTTCAAATGTCAACTCCCAATGACATTGCTTGTGTCCCCTTTTTGCCATTTTACAATATACTTTTTGATTGCTCAATAAGATGATTTTATAAAAGTACGTATAAAAAATGGACAAAAAGGCAATGGACGTTTTGATGATTCACTATTTATTTAGTAAATGTAAAAAAGTAACCATAAAATATAATAATTGGTAAATATCAATTTTTATTTTTATTGATTGAACCAGTGAACCACCACAAGTCTGTCGGTGGGACTTATTATAATACCTACCTATAATATACCCACTACACAGGTTATTTATATTTAACCAACTATGTATAGATTGTTATTTTGTGTATGAGAATGTTCGACTTTTAGTCCAAAGTAAATACAATATTATATTTTATTTTAGTTCTTTATCCCGAATTTTGTGATGAATATACGTAGTTTAAAAGACCACTATATTTTTGGTACAAATATGTATTATTTATTATTTTAATATTACGATAAAATTTAAAAATTTAAAATAAATTAAAAAATAAAATTAAATGTATGGTTTTTTTTACAATAAGTATTTTAGCTGATTACTTGTGTAAAAAAATATAGTACGTGTAAAATTTCACCGTTTAATTATTGTATTGAGTTGAACCGGCCCCCCCGTACAAGACGTCGGCTATAGGTAGGTATACGATATCATTATTTGAAGAACAATATCCAACTTATATACGTGGAAAGCAGAGCAAAGGCTTATCAGACCGTACAACTCATTGTCCCGGAAACCCATCTCGATTTGTGGAGTTTTGTTTAGCCCTTGTCGTGCACACACAACAAAAGTCACATAAATACAACAACACAATGGCCTTTTTCTTTTCATAATTTTTATATCCTAGTGTATTGTTATAATTATTTACTCATATATATATATATATTATATACATATACACGTGTGTGTGTGTGTGTGTGTGTGTATATATATATAAATATACACGGTGGTCGGTCGGGGGCGATGCTGCGAGAGGTGTTGTGAGATATTGTACGTAGGATACCGTGACAGCAGCATAGAAAGGATTGTTGGGAACAGTGAAAGAAGCTTAGCGGACTGTGAAAAAAATTGTACATCCCGCAAATAAACAATCAGTGGTCTTAAGAACAAAAAAATAAACGTATGTATGTATGTATACACATCGAGCAAAGAAAAAATGCCTCGGGTTTTTTTCTTATATACATATTATTGTGATATTATTTTCCTTGTTTGTCAGTATTCTTTATTACCGGTACGTGTTTATAAACATGGAAACTTGATCGGATGCAAAAAACATTTTTTATTTCTTATTCTCATTTCAGGCAACCCCATCTAATTGTCCAAATCGTAAGGGAAATTCACTACCGGGGGTTTTTTTTCGTTTCTTTACTTCCAGATCAATATTGAAAAACATTTACACTACCTACATCACCATTACGTATAGGTTTTATAGATCTAATGTAGATAATACACTTCAACCGACCTCTAAGAGTATTCCCGACATGATCGAGTAAATATGTTAAAATTTGAAATCACCAAGACACTAAATTCACCAAAACGAATCATCAGTCATCACTATTATTATGAGTTATACTATTGTTAATCTCATAATATAATACTATACACACTTCGCCAGTGTTAAAATTAATCTATCTTTTTATCTTTTCCTTTTTGATCTAGTTTAAATATACAATATAATACAAACACAATAAATTACAATGATTAATTTTATGACTTTCCACTTAGGTATTAATTTTAGACACATATTGTATGTGAACACAACAACTGACGACGGATTCAATGAATGCTTAAAATTTAACAAGAATCCAATATTTTAAGAATGTAATATAATATTCGCCTTTATGTGCTAACATAAAAAAAAATTAATCATAATAATAAATCATAAGAGTAATCGTTGTAATACCTAACTGTTTCATAAGTAATTTGTTTTAAGATTATTTTTTTTTAATGATGTGCTATATTTCTACTAACCACAAAAGTAATATAATTCGTAACCAATTGCAACCATTTAAATAAACAAAAAAAAAATGTTCAATTTTCTTGTGCCAAAGCTAAATTCATGTGTGAGCCACCCTAAGTAACCTATAAGGGTTTTCAATAAGCTATAAACATCTTATGAGTCTCAAAGAATCAATTGATATAATTTTTATTTAGAACGGTCCATTAGCTTTTGAGTCTATAGAGTAAAAACAAAGATTCATCTTAAATATTATGTTTGTTACATATAGATAAACTATAGGCTATAGATTAACCCATGTATACGTCGTTTCCCGTAAAAAACCCGACCTGCTCTTGTATGATTTAAACTTTATTCAATTTGTTATTTAATTTTCGGTGTTAATATATCGTGTTCAAGACTTTAAAAAAAAATTTAGCTTGCTACTAAATATTTTTCCTCAGCAAGGAAAATCGTGGAATCATTGATATATTATTGAGTATATTGCAGTGGAAAAATATCTAGTTACATGCTAAATTTTGTCGGGAATTATATAAATTAATTATTGAAGGGTCCTGCAGTGCAACAACCTGGTATGTCCACTTTTACCAATTATTCGGTAGAAGCAAAACAAAATTCATTATTTCATTTACTCTTATTGACGGAAAATATTTCAGTTTGAGATGTCATTGGAAATAAAAAAGCGATTTTTCTGATTTTGCTACCAAAATATAGTATTTCTTCCATAGAACTTCTTTCACGGAAAAACTCATTTTTGATAAAAATGGATATACCCGGTTGTTGCACTATAGTTTGGTTTTTAATATAATATATTATTATTTAATTTTTTATTTATTGATTTGCATTTCTATGGTATAAAATACTTAAAATCGGTGAGAAAAAAAGGAAAGATTTAATAATAAATTTTATTTTGTTTTTTTTATTTTTTGCACATTAATTACATAATAATTATTGCACATATCGTCATACTTATGGCGCTTAACACACTTTTTAATTGTTATTAAATTATCTTATAAAATTCCTATGAAAGAAATATAATAACCTGGCGTTAATCCGGAATAAATAAAATATGGTTGAATAATCCATTTTCGTGGACAGTAATAAGTAATAACTAATAAGTAACTTTTTTCTCTCACGTGTGACCAATTACTAGCAGAAATAGACGAATTTTTTATTTTATTAATTTATTATTATTATACGATTTTCCATTTCCATCGTGATTTACAAAATCCTTGCGAAAAAGCATCTATTTAAAATGAGAATTTCGGAAAATCCTTTCAAAGTGCACCCTTACGACCCTACATAAGTGTACGGAGCTACAATGGAAATGTCAAGTCTCTAGCTATTATATTTTAAGCTCTACGTTGATCAGTCAGTCAGGACACGTTCGAAAATAATATGGCTATTAAACACACATAGTGTAAATGGCGTCTGGCGTTTTATAATATGATTCCACCAAAATTCCAAAATTTCATATTTTATTTACCTTTATTAATAGCATTTGACAGACAATGTACGACAGTAAATACCTACACTGTAAATACAGATTTGTATTTTATCCTTCTGGCTCCATTTTCATTTCCTGCCGTGGTAACCACACCAATTTGACACCAAAATACTCATACTGAAAAATCTATATTTATTTTACAGTGTTATACATTCAACGGAAACCACATAGTCTTAGACAGTCGATTTGCGCCTCAGTCAAAACATCATCAATCGGCGGTCACCTAAAATAAAATTAAAAATTGAAAGTGCGTAATATCGCAGTGGAAGATTGACAAAACCCATAGGTTTTAGTTTTATAAGTGATGACTGATGAGGTAATTAGAAATGTTTTATCCCGGCGAGCCATCAAAACCTGGTGCACTTATCAGTTATACCACTATCATACCATCGGAACGTATCCTATTATGAAGAAAAAACTGCCGTTGAAGAGGCGTACATTTTTCCGGTAATATTTTTAAATAATCGTGGTGCTTTTTGCTAATAGCTGGGATATGATTAAAATGTAAATATTTAAAAATCTATTGAATGCCATTGTTGTTTTTTTTTATCAAAACCAGTAAAAAATACTTTATTTGGTTTTGAAATTCAATTGAAGTACCTATGTATTTTTTTTAAATTATTTGAGGTCTTATTGTCTATATCACTGGTTGCAGTGTTATTGATTATTGAGTAATGATGTAGGCACCAGAAGTGCAAAAATAAATATTTTTTCAGTTATAAATTACCTACCCATCTATAAGCAGCACCATGGTGGCTATCACAATAATTAAGGTTTTTCTTAGATTAGCAGTTGTCGGCAATTTAACGTATCGTTTATAATATTTAAAATAATATAGAGTTAGGTACTAAACATAAAAGCACACTATAATATTTATTAAAAGTACATTCAAATAATATATGACGCTTAAATAGGTATTTTATATTAGTATATATATATGTATATTGTATATAAAGGTATTTAGGTATATGAGTAATGATAATATTTTTTAGAGGTGGGTAGAACTCAACATTTTTGTTTCTATCCAAATTTTTAATCATATGTCGAGCCAAAAAATTCAGTTTGATGTCGAACTCGAACCGAACATTTCATTGATTCGTTCATTATCGAATCCAATTTATACCAAACATATTCCAAACAGAACACGAGCTGAGCTATTGAATTAAATGTCAAACAAAATTTTTGTTCTTGTGCAAAACCGAAATAACCAATTTAGTTTTTGGATAGCATATTATTTGAGTTTTAATTTAATTTAAGTTTTATGGATTCTAACTTAAATCTGTTTACTATTTGTCATTTTATTAAAAATAATAAACAAGTGTAAAATACAAGTGAATTAAACATGTTGTCAATAATAGTTAATATACTATGGAAAAAATTAAGACCAGAAACGTTCAACTTGTTCGAATTTCTTATTGAGCTCTTTGGAATTTGGATTAATTACAGAATTTCAAACTTTTTGTTCGGGTTCGGTTCGGTTGGGATTTTTTAAAACTAGGTTCGACATTATCTAAAATCAATTTTCGATTTTTATTTGAATACACGCTGTATATATGATTATATATATAATCCTACTAATATTATAAACGCGAAAGTTCGTTTCTTTGTTACTCTTTCAAGTAAAAACTACTGAATGGATTTTAATGAAACTTTACAATAATATAGATTATACATCAGAATAACACATAGGCTACAAATCATCCCCCTAGGTCCAACCGGGGGATGTGCTCAAACGGAGATTTAGAGATTTACGGTGGAAATTTTTGTTTATAAATGGTTGCCATGGGTTTTAAAACTATTATAATAATAATTACTGGTTGCCATGAAATCGGTGTATTTATTCAACTAATTTATTTTTTTTGTTTTGACATTATATGTATCAAAATTACGTAAATATTTAGCGTATTATACTCACGTGTAAGTTACGTACATAAAACAATCACGTGGACGAGGAGGAAATATTGGTCGACGGACTCGGAATTCACAATTAGTCCAATCGTTTAGGAGGAGTTCAGTAACATACTTGGTATAACTTTGATACTTAAGAGTTAAATTATAAAGTTACGTACAAACCGCATGTAGATTGCCTACCTGCAGATAATATACTGCCGCGAATCAGAATTTTTATTCCAAGCAACAGAAAAGTTAAGATAAATTTTGAACACCGTACACCGAATATTAAATAACGAATTGAACAAAGTTTGAATCATATAGTGTTTGTATATTTAACCGGAAACGAAGTGCACTGGATCAGCTAGTATAATATGTACCTACAATGTTCATAGTAAAATATTTTTTAATAAGGAAAAACAAACAATATATTAAGAAAAAACTGAGATTATTACGAAAAACCAGTTTTCTAAAAACGATTTTTTTTTTTTGTGTAACTATAATACATTTTTACCGAATCATAATGTTAGCAATTTCTATGCACCATACTATTTTTGAGCTATTTATAGACATAAGAAAAATTCGAGTTTTATTAGTTTTTTTAATTATTATCTATACCTACATCATTTTTTGCCAGGTCAAATAACTTAAAATGTAATATAACGTTCCTCATAAGTTGAGTTAAGGTAGTGGAAACTAAAAAAAAATTGAGTATAAGTAAACAATACATTTTTATGAGCATCTGAAGTCAAAATGTGGATACAATTTATCAAAATCACGAAAAGTGGCAAATTAATTCGAGTTAGAAATTCATAAAAATTGTTCTATTTATATTTAAAAATGTAATACAACTATAAAAGTTTCTCCTTTACCTAAAACTATCTAAAAAGAAAGTTCGAAGTTAGATATGGGATATTCACCCGTAAATAAACAAATTTTCATACAACGATTTTCCAATTTTGTTATTATTCAAAAACTTGTAAAAGCAGATAATTGAAATTTTTATGAAATATTTATTAACTATTTAATATTCACGATGAAATTCTCAAAACATCTTGACAAGTTTTGAGCGTTTTGAGTGTATTTATAGATATTTGAAATCTTAGATTTTTTTTTTACTTTTTATTTTATAAATGTCAATAAAATTGTATTCGTGTGGTAAAAAAGCTTAAAAATTTAATACAACACGTTCCTCATAAGTAGTTATAATAGCAGTTAAGAAATCTATATTTTTATAATTATTTAAAGTTCACATTTTGACAAAATTTATTAAAATCTCGAACATTTTAAAATTATTTTGTAGTTAAAAAATTATGAAACTTTTATATCTAAGGACTGAAAATTTAAAACAAGGATTTTCATAAATAGCTCATACTATAACCAATAAATCTAAAAAATATATAAACACAATTTATCTTTTATATGTATTTTAAGTTCAAATTTTGACAAAAATGCATATTAAAACCAAGAATAACGGTTTTAGTTATTTTGTTGTAATTTAAAAACATTATTCGCTGGTATATGAAACTTTTAGAGTATATTATTATATTTTATACACATAGTGACATCTTCAAATGAAATTATTTTGGAAAAAATGAGCTTAACCTACTGCTGTACTAATGAACCTACTGCTGAAAAATAAATCACTTTAATCACAATGATAATATCATCAAATATACTTGGTAATTATAGGAATGTTATAGAATATATAATATCTGGGAAACGTATTTACTATGTATCATATTATTAGCGTGTAAAAAATTCCACCAACGAGTCGATTAAAACGCTTTTGAAACGTATATTTTAATGTGTGTCTTTTATGCACTCGGACAATTTTGTAATGACGAATCACCAGGATGGCTAGTGTTGATCGATTTAACTGGTAAAATAAAAAAATAGTATCTACAATAATTATTAAAAATCTACAAAACAAATCGTCTATAATAGGTATAGGAACTATACTCGCGCAGTATGCTCGGTGGCGCTAGCTGTAGTGTTGGTCGAAAATCGCAATATACCCCATCTTGCCTTGTCGTCTCGAGAACAGATATTAATATAACATTGTTATCTGCATATTATTAGAAAATATTTACACCGATGAGATAATTTTATGTACATCCGGATTCTATAAATTATTATTCACCACGCGAGCAGGGTGGGACGTAGCTGTTGGCGTATAATATATTATTATAATACACGTGTCGCAGAGGAGTCGTCGTTCGCGATATTATATATTATATTATAATATTTACACGGCTATAACCGCGTACGTACGCAGCTTTTCGATGTGAGCTATACATAATATTATACGTTATAAGTATGACATTATTATTATAATGCGACGATGATGGTGTTAACAGTGTTATTACGCCTCGACTTTAAAAAGAGCGCAGCCATTCGACGAGATGTGACGGCGACGATGATACTTGTCGCCTTCCTGCTGCAGTGTTGTGTGTTTTCGATTATGCTACGCGTAGATAGGCATTGGATCGATACATTATTTTTTTCTGTATTCGTTCGAGTGCAGCTCCTCCCATACACAATTTTTTACGAACATAATATTATAATACTCTCACACTCGTATGTTGTCGGTATATAGGTGTGCGCGTATGTATATGGGTAGGTACACGCGCGCTTTTACAAATATTATATTACTCACAGTTTTATTTTATTTTTGTAACGTTTATTGTCGATGTAAAGTCTGTCGAATGTGTCGATGTTTGCCAATACTTTTGTGTGTCGATGCGTGTACCTACCTACACGCTTGCCGAACACAATAATATTACAATAATCAAATAATCATAATAATAATAACGATAATAATAATAATAATAATAATAACAATTTGACAAAACACACGATAACGATTGTTGTCGTCAGACACCATACCTATACGCATATTATATATACATATATAGCTACCCGGACAAATAAAATAAAAATACGTCGAAAGGTCTTGCAGGGAGCTTAACACCTCGACGAGGGGGTAACACAATCGTGTTGAAGATGTCACACGCCGTCTGCTGTCATCCCATTCTCGTGCAGACGTGTGTCATCCCTGCGAGATTTACATATTTTATAAATAAATCGTATAGGTATCTGCAGATATATATCGTAATAATATAATAGAAATGATCATATTTATACCACCGAACACCGTCAAATGTATTCGATTACCAGGTGTTGACGTATTGTTTGACACTAATATTTATTTACTGACACCGGTGTGTTCTTGTTTTGATAGCCCGTATATAAAATATATAGTCTCCCGGTCGTGAGTCTCAACTGTGGGTAACCGATTTAAGGGATGAAACAAGATAAACGTATTGATGCTACCGTATATAGAAACGGGAGAGAATGAAAAAAAAAACCGCTTGTCACATTAATGTAGAGTATAATATATACTATATATATTAATATTTAACATATGTTTCAAAAATAAGTCTATATACTTGGTTCTTCAATCAATTCATTTTAAAAAGTTCTTTTTTAGATGATCAATTATAATATGATGATTTATGTTCAGGCAGGAACAGTATCTATACCTGGTTATTATTTAGAATAAAAAATATCCATAAATATTAATATTGAGCCACCTCATTCATGCTCAACTTAACTTACAAACGTATGCAATGCTTATATAATTATTATTTATCACGTTTGAAATGATATAATTGGCTTTAAAAATTAAGATATCTTTTATTACGTTAAAAAAAAGTCTCATTGATTTATATTACATTGAAAAAAAATAAGGAAACTGGCTTCTTCTGTGTACAAACGATTTTGAGTGTACCTCCCCCAACATTAAATAAATACATTAGATGTGTTAAATTTGAATTTAATGATAAATTATTATACACACGAAAAAATTATAGTTTATACTGAGCTGAGGTGACAGGAGGAGCAGCATCTATTTCGGAGGGCAGTTTATCTTATGAGTATTTTCTCAACTATGTAGGTGGAACTAATTTTTGTCAAAAACATTGAGTATAATTTATATGTTAATACTTACAAACCAATAAGTGGTAAAAGTTTTTTTAAAATTAGACTAATTATTTTTTTCTATTGTGTAAATAAAATAAGAACATAAACGTAATGGTGAAAAGTTTCAAGTCAAACTATCAAATATAATAACCATTATGCGATTAATGTGCTTCTTAAATTACGAAAAAATAACTAATATAGATTCGGGAGAATTTTTCGGTCAGATTTCGTATATTATTTATACCAAATTTATAAAAAAAATTTTTTTAAATGTTTGATATTTTTTAACTACTGTAAGAACAACTCATGATAACCTTGTAAATATTAATCTTTATGATTTTTGACTGAGAAACAAATATTTTATCGACATAAGTTTCAAATATCTATAAGTAGCTTAAGAGGACTCTATACACCCGCATGTGTTGTTTCTGTCTTTCAAAATGTAAAACAGCAAAATCTGTTTTTTGCGGGTAATAAGAACCACTTAGGATGTAGTCCAAGTTAAGCAACTTTTTACAATAGAAATAGCAGAACATTGACTGTGCAACATTGTTTTTAACTTTTCGATATCACAAATTGTAATAAAATGTCTTAACGTTGAAAAATTCATTATTTTTGAAACTCGAATAACTTTATTTCTTAGTTATGATATCGAAAAAATACTTTGCACTGAAAATGTATTCATCATTATAGTGTGAATATTTGGTTGATTAGCTTGGACTACAGCGTGAGTTGTTCTTACCCACACAATAGTTTTTGCCATGATATACATATAGGTACATCTGTATAAGGCGGAGACAACACATGCGGGTGTATGTCTTCTTAACATGAGCAAACATTTTATTACAAAAATTATATTATTTCTAGAAAATGCCTATATAAAATATGTATTTTACGTATACCTATGAAGTTTTTACAATTATTCTTTTACGAATTAATAAAAATTACTACAAATTCAAATTTGTGAAAAAAAAAACATTTACTGTTGTTGAATAAGTTTTCTTGTTTTTTTCACAATTATTTGGTCAATAATTTGTTGCTAGGCTCAAACACATGATGACATAAAAAAGAATATATATAAAAAAATGTATCATATTACTGTAAAACTAATACACTTTTCACTCTGCTCAAAATTTAAAATTTAATATATTCTAAAGAATAAATGTAGGTATTAAATATTATATAGAATTGAAATATACTTCAATATCACTAATGCAATAAAATCAGTAATTATTATTCATGTTTAATTT
>WHPZ01571260.1:0-19510 GCA_016617965.1 Macrosiphum rosae | reverse complement strand
ATTTTAAAAAATCAGAACGCCCCAGGACATTGTTTAGCATGCACTTTATCCTGCATTAATAATTGTTTTGTTTTGGTTCAACATCAACCTACGAATACATTTTTTAAAAATAAAAGTCATAAACTAAAAACTGACCATATACCTAACGTGTATCATTGATGTTAATGTTAAATGTAATAAGCTTTATTATTTAGTAATTATTATTTCATAAGACTAGAGGAATTAATTTTCTTGAAGTTTAGACCAATTTCTACAATTGTTCTCATCGACATCATACGTAATAATATGTAAATATTCTTTTTTCTTATGTTAGGTTCATATTTAGAATGACTTTCGTCGACTAACTTGTTTGTCTGGAAGGTTACTCTAAAATTTCTCTTTTTGTGTTTCATTTTCAAGAAAGATTTGTATCAAGGTATATACAACATAGAATATTATATATATTATTATAAGTTCGTGAAAGTAATATTTAATAAAACTATTTGGATTAAAAAATTATTTTAGTTTCTGAGTGGAGAAATTAATGAACCTTAATTTTGATTTTTTACAATGTTGTGTTGTTGTTATTCTTTATTTAATTTCTTTTTGTGTCGGAAGAAACTTTTTATATCATAATAAACGCACCAATTATAATCTTTCAGGGAGGTTTCCAATAGCATATTGTATCTACACTGAACTTAGGAGAAATTTACTTTATTAAATAATAGGGGGTAAAATAAATTTAATTTTTTCAAAGATTATTTTTTGGTTATCATGTTTACTTAACAGTGAGATATCTCTCCACTCAGAATTTAATTTTTTCATTACAATGATTTATTATTGAATTAAAATTTAAGTTATGGATCCGATCCGTAGTTGTGGTCGAGGCACTCAACGATAAGGTGCATTAGACAGTTATTGTATACAGCAGAGCGCTTTAGGAAACATTATACTTTGAGGACTTGTTTTATTTTCTTTCTATTGGATTTTATATTCCTATTGTAAGTGCCTACATAAATAATATGAAATTATTGGCATATTTAACTAATAACTTACTAATGTTTTTTTTAAAAAAATAATATATAAGTAGGAGCCTTTGTTATTGCATATCAATATTATTTAAACTTTTCTCTATTTTACTGATTTATTATAAAATTTCAATATTATATTTTTCAATGCTATATAGGTACGGTTAAAAAAGAATATAATTGTTATTCGAATTAAAATATTGTAATATTGTGTGACATCTAACAATGGTTTTCACAAGCAAAATATATAACAACCATTTGACCACGAGAGGGCGTCACTATATTCACCACATAGTTTAAATTATTTTATCCCATCTACTTCTTTTTAAAAGTGTAGAGGGTGCCACAATATTTGCTTTCAAAGACATAAAATATAACAAAATAACAATTCAAATCATATTACCTAATATTTTAAAGAATATTTTGTATAAGTTACGTTCATAGGAACATATTCAGATGTAATTTGTTAATTAATATTTTATATATTAGCCAAACAGATATCGAATATAAAATTATAATCGCATGTTATTAATTATTTATTGGTTTATTAACGTTGTTATTGTACGCAAAGTTGTGCACTCGTCAGTTGAAGTCACATAACTTGACAGTTGGCTCTGTCTGTGTGTCACAATAATGTTATAATAGTGGGGAAGTTTAACATTTTTATGTTAGGTAGTGTTTTGTTTTACAAATGTAAATATTTGAAAAATACTTATGCCTAAGACAGAAACTTGTATTTTTTAACAACTTCGTATGGTTATTGACTGAAATATTATAATTTGTTTTTATAAAATATTATAGGACAATTTAAAAATATCAGTAGGTACCTACTTGTATATTATAATAAATATAGACTTACCAACTGTCAAGTTAATTTAGGTACATACTCAATAAATAACATTATAGGTACCTATATTATATTATATAAACACATAATATAATATAATGTTATAATATAGAATATTAATTAATCACATTTAAAATTAATTAATTAATTGTTAATATCATTAAAAAATTATTATTTCAAATATTTGTCAAGGTCTTTCAATTTATACTAATTATAATTATATACGTTACAATTTTATAAGCTACTTTCACCAGCTTTCGACCTTCGTTTTTATTTCTTTTTACGATTCATAATATGTTATATGTTAATTTATTGGCAACTCGAATAATATTTGTATTTATTGTTTTAGGTTATTGCACTGTTGCTTGTCCTTGTTTCAACGGTGAGAGGTTTCCCGTTAGATGGACAACAACTCGATTCTGCGGTGGAAGGAGTACAGAAATATTTGGAATCGTCTGGTTTTCCAAAAATGACTCGTGGTGAAGTATTGGATTTCTTAAACGATTTCTCCAAGAACTCTCGAGTAAGTCGTTCAGATAATACTGCAGTAAATGTCAAGAAAGATATTACGTACGTCACGCCATCCCCTGATTTCGTGTACTCAAAAACACAAATACCAAACGTGCACGATGATGTGACGAAAAGTTCAACTTCTCGACCAAAAATCCCTAATGGCGAATCACCACTCAACTATGGATATCCAATGAGCTTAAGTAAAAAAACCGACCAGTCACTGCCATCGACCACGCCAATAATATTTGTGACAGTGCAAAGCAGAAATTTAACAAGTGACAAAAAAACTGAGATCATGTTGCAAACAATGGACGCGAGAAATGCACAGAAAAAAAGTATCGGCCCTTCTGTCGATTTGAATGCGTATGCTAAGTTCAAGAAAATCCCTGAAGCCAGAAATTTGAAAATTGACGATGACATGAAAGATTTTCTCAACAATTTCGGACTATTGGATTCTCCAAAATCGGGTAAATCGATTGATTTAGATTCTAACAAACCGCAAATGCGATCCAACGAACCGCAAAGGCGAAATGACGATGCTACCGCCACAGAATCAGTGGATGAAAAACTATTGAAATCAATTCTAAATGAAACCGGCAACAGTGGAGTAAACATATCACAGTTGCAACCTCTCCTCGAAAGTGCATCAGACCGGAGGGACCATGTGTTCAACCCTTCCGAATCCAACGTAAAAACTGTAGATATGAACAGAATAGCGAAGATAGTGGAAAACATACGACTGTTGTCTGACGATAACAATACTATTTCTTTGTCACAGGAAGCCATCCAAAAGAAATTAGAAAACATAACGGCGGCTATAGCTGCTATTGATCAGCCAACCGATAATAGCAATAATAAGGAATTCAACGGGTACGAAGTGTTCTTCGACGACAATTCCAAAGAAGTCGATTCGGATCTGCCAGAGTCACCTACCGTTTCAGAGACTCAACCTCTGAGTAAAGCCCCGAACCCGCCTGATCCTTTGTCCACCGATGAACTTCAAATGCTGTTGGAAAAGAACAAAAATGAGGTAAAACGTCAAGAGCCAGTGAGTGAAGAGGCGGTAGCTAGTATCACAACCTCTACTGAAGAATCCATAGCAGTCGCTACGTCCTCCGAAGCAGTGATAACATCGGTATCCACTGATTCGTCCTCGGAAGCCACGTCCGTAGAAGTAACATCCGGAGCTAGCGCAGCAAGAGATTTTTCTACGACTGCTGATCCCAACCCGAGTCTATCTCAATTGGCCGAGTCATTTGGTGGAGGCGAGACCGCCAGCAGTCCACCGGTAATCGATGAAATAATTACACCTGGACCCGAACGACCCAAGAACGGATTGTACTTCTATGTGGACTGGAATTCGTTTTTGACGGTTAACGGAGGCCAAAAGAATCAAGTCAATTTGAGGTTTGCACCGAAAGCTGGGAACCCAAATCATTTTATCAAGGTCACCGTACCGTAATCAATCTTAGACATTATTAAATTATTAATCTAAATAATAATATTATGTTATAATATGTTGGTTCTTTTCAAGACGCCGTTCACTAAATTTGTTGTACAGTTGTACCCACTATTTATTATATTATTGTAAATATAGTTTTATAAATAAAAAACATGTTCTATACCTACTAGCTAAGTATATTTGTCGTGAAAAAAAATCCACGCCCTTATATTATATTATAATACGTTCGTATAATTTTTTTTTTTTTTTTTATAATAATTATTTGAATTTTATAAATAAAAAAATATAAAAATATATGTCGTATATTTGAGTGGTGCCCATAAAAAATTCCCGGTCCCCAGACACCACTCGAAATTTCCTTTTGAAATTTTACCAGCTACAAACGTCATATTATGGTGAATGAAAATACCACGCAAGTGCCAACAGACGAATGCATTGCCCGTTCGCGTGATAAGTGCTAACCCTCCATTAAAATATTTCTCCAATTCGCCCCTAGGTTTGACGCCCCGCCCATGTTAGTACCGAGTAACGACTTTTTTTTCCTATTCTGTGTACCCAGAATAATTATCCGCATTAAAAATAATGCCACTAATGAGATCGAGAGGAAGTGCTGCAGTACTTACCTATGTATAGGCCACGTAGATCCACGTCAACACGTCGTAATATTACGCAGTTCAATCACTTGGCTGCAACGCACACGGCGCAAACATTATATTTAAAAATAGTACCTATATATAGCTGGTAGCTTATATCCATAACTGCGAGTTGGTATAGTATTATATTATATATCTGCATTATTATAGTGCTGTAATATATTATTGTGTTATAATAATTATAGCAATATTATTATAACGTAAAATTATGTATGCTGAAAATGCAGTGTTATACATAAACCGTGAAAACTGCACTTGCGGCAATGGATGTATTTATCGTTTATATTATTATAATATCATTATTTTAATACAATATGATTACATAACCATATTATAAGGTCGTCAAATCATGACGTGTAAATAGATACTATTAATGAAAAGGTATACAACATAATATTATGTGCACAATGAACATAAATCTGAAAAAGTTGAATTATAAAAATCGTGAAAACACTTGAGGTAATGGATGTATTTATCGTTTATCCGGCGTTAATAGCCAGTGAATTACGTAGGCATTGATTTTATTATATTTTATACTTCTATACCGTATAATAAACAATACGAATCAAACCAAAATGTGTGTAATAATCACGGCTGCGAAACGATTTCAAGTTGATCATTGTATTATTATTATTATTATTATATAGTTGTAGCACCTATAATATTACAATCTCAAAATGTCATTGTTATAATTATTATCAATTATACATTTAAATTAATAAGCATTGAAAAATTATTAAAAACGATAGTATTTTTTAATAATATTTAGCTCCGATATAAAAGGGAATAAAATATTTATATTTTTTTAATTTCTCGTAATTTAAATCTGTGCATTAATGAGTAAAAAGATTTTAAAAAAGATTTCACAACATGCTAGCCACTCACTCTATTCCTGAAACTTTTGAGATGATTTATTCAAATGTTTAGCGTAATCAGTTGGTGACTTATTTTTCAAAATTGTTCATGTTCATATTTCTCTGCTATCATCTTATATTCTAATATGCTTAATTTGCCTCGATGTACAGATTGAATATTTTTTAAATTAAAATTTAAGATCATAATTTAACACGAATAAAAAAAAATACAAATTAATTAACTGTAATAATCTAATTTATTATATTATATAGTTACCTATATAAAGCCAAAAAATTAAATAAAAATATGTTATTTCAGAATATTTAAATATTTAATATAGTTTAGACTTTAGATTTTAGTATACTTGTATAATAATAATTATTGTAAACTATAATATTTATATGTTATAACTTATGACATTGCTTACTTAATCTAAACTTTATATCAAGGGTGGCCACTGGCCACTGATTGCATTACCTTAACGTTATTGTGTTTATTTACTACTATAGGTAGCTACGTTTAACCTGACTTTGCCCGAGAAAAAATGAAAAATTTACATAAATTAAGATTCTATAAATGTGTACTTCAGATTTGGTGTAGGCTCCTGCAGTTCAAGCACAAATCGGCGACGGTTTACCTATAGTATTGTCAACTAATTCGACTGAGCCTGTAATGGAATAGTGGATGAGATAATCACTATATTGGTATACTTCTTAACGTAGTTCAAACCACTCTCTGAACTTTTCTGATATCTTTGACATTTTCAGATAGATTACCGAAGTCTAAGCAAAGAATAAAGTTGTTAAATATTATATTTTATAAAATCAATTGAACCAGAACTACGTATCTAGATAATTACTTATTGTGCTTGTATTATAATAGATAGGTTGTAATGTTTTCATGAATACATTTAATAAACATAAAAAAAAACACCAAAGTTAACTTTTCTATTAATAAAAAATCAACTATAATATTTATATCAGAAATTCTACACCTATATCAACCTATAATCGGACAAGATACAGACGAAATACAGCCACAGGGAAGTTCTATAATTATACCTAGCTTCACTTAATCTTAGCGCAGACGTATAATTGTATTTGTTTCATAAAAGCAATGACAAAAATATAATATTAAACATGAGCGTTGGGCGTTATAATTAACACATCAAAAAACAATTCTAAGTAAAACTTTTTCGGAAGCTACTGAAAATTATACTTCTTATTGTAATTATATCATATTTTAAACGATGAAAGGTTCATGGAGAACGCTTAGATACATGAGTAGTATGAATAAGTAGTACTACTAACATGTTCAAAATGTAATACATAATTTTATATTAGTAAGTATATTTAATGATTCTTATTCAAATTATGAACTCATGGGCCCCCACACGAATATGTTCAATGAGAGGCACATTATGTGCTTCAAGAATAAATACAAATTAGGGTACGCCCCGTTATAAAACGAATAGCATTCTTACTCAGTGCAACGTATTAGTCAGTGTAAAACGCTTTAAATCTAACGATTATTGCCAAATTTGAATTAAACTGTTAAGCTCTGTCAAATTCAGTGACGGGTTTAGGGAAAAATTGTTCCAGGTGCCAACTTATAAGTATCGCATAGGGGCGCCGGTACATGAGGTTTAGCCAAGAGTAGCTAATACCAATGATGAATTTTTATTTTTACTATACGTAATACGCGTTACATTAATCATTTTACATTATTTTTTCGGGAAAATAAAATAAAATATATGAATTGAGTGTTAAAAGTAAAATTGTGATTGCAAACCTACTGTTTGACTCAAAGAAAACTATGAAAAAAGGTCCAATCCAAATTACGGTTCGGGTTTTGTACTATATAATACGTATTATATCTTTTGCACCATTTTACTTATATTATATTTATATACAGAATAATAATGATTATTTTCTTTTATTATATTAATACACCACTAATAGGTATTACTTATATAGTTATATATCATATGTTAAAATAGTAGCCAAAACTTAATAATGTGTAAATATCCTTAGATGTGTATAGCCTAGGCTAAGAGCCTCTTTTTAGTTTTTGCTAATAAATGATAAAAAAATGTTACCTCTTTAAAATTTATCTATGTAAAATCATAAAAGTTTTATAAATATTCAACTAAAATGTCTAGTATCCTATATCATAATCAAACTTGACATTGATATTGTTTGTACAATATGCATACTGTATAATCATAGTTAAACATCAAACACTTTGATTTACTTCAATATTACCATGATAATGTCTCTACTTTTTAATATTAATTGTAAGCAATAATATCCTATTATACTCACAAATCGCTAGTTAGATTTAATATAAATTACCACATCTTATAGTAAAAAGGAGGAAAGTACCGCTATTCTGTATAATTATAGGTGACGAGTGTACCTCGTCATTGAGTATATTTACATCCTTAATATAATATGTGTTAAATTTGAATTCAATATGATAAACCATTGCGTAAAAAACTATTCTGACTTCTGAGTGACTGTCGACCTATATTACTAAGGTAGTAAGGACTATACGTTTATTTCATGATATTATGTTTTTTGATATTGCTATAAACGTTATCTTTTAAGTTCTAATGTATAAGATTCATTAAAGTATTATAATGTTATTGATAATAAATTACACCTTAATGAAAATACTTATAAATATATTGATTTTTACTATGAATAATAAGTAGTTAATAATTAATAATATGCTTAGCATAAGTTCAATTATTGTTTAATACATTAAACAACTCTACTATTTATAATTTAAAATTATTATATTATTTAATCGAAAAGTGGTTAAAGCCAATTGTATTTAAAAGCTTAGGTAATAGGTTTAAGTGCTGTCTTCGATATGTTATATAAAAGATGAGGATTTATTTTGGTAAAAAGCAACACTGGACTGCGACCAAAAAGCTTTTACGAATTATTCCAATGGTTTTTCTATACTCCTCTGAAAATGTGAAGTAAGAAAGAAAAATGTGTATAAAAAAAGGAGAATAAAAGATGAACAAATTCAAACCCTTCATCACAATCGGAGTGCCATTAGTGTGATATTCCTACAATTGAATAAAACCATTCAGACATCATCTGCCACCAACATTATGTAATTTTAAGTTAAGGACGCATTTGAGATGTTTTCGAGAATCATTATATTTTTTTTAGCTTTTTTTTTGCCTTTTTTTTTAGTTGACGTTATTTTCATTCTAGTTGATATCAAATATAGAATTGTTTACATCCACCGACCGATCTTTAGAATATTGATTTGTGGTATTATTAACTACTTGTACTGTTAGGTATACGACATTATACCTATGTAGGTAATTATTTATTATATTTATGAAAATTGATTTTATTAAATATAAAAACAAAATACACATTTTGACACAAGATTGTATCTACCTGATTATTAATAAAGGCAACCAATAATATAATAACTACTAATTTTAAATTTCTACTAATTATTTCTCTTGTAACCATTTATAAACAAACATTTCCATCGTAAATCTCAAAATCCCTGTTTGAGCACCTCCCTGAGTTGGAGCTACCTTGTAGAATTGTGAGTCTAAATAGTCCCCGGAACGATTCAAACACACTCAAAAATTGTCATCAAAATCGGCTCAGTCGTTTAGGAATGCATAAAGGATAATAAACAGGCAGAAAAACATTCATTTTTATATAATATATAGTCAATAATATACATTATTGCGTTACACGTATGTTTAAATATATAAAATATAAAATATTAAATAATAGGATTAAATTAATAAGGCAATTAGTTTATGTTTGAAATGTTTTAATCTTAAAAACTGTTTATGCATATTTAAGCCAACAAACACTCTCGATAAAGCATGTGTTTCTTTTTTTTTACTCCAATTTTGGAGTCGGATAAAAATGAAAAAAATCTAAATGAACGTTATTCATAACAAATTTGCTTTCATACTTCGTTTAACTTTATTCTTCACCTTTTCAAATGTCAACTCCCAATGACATTGCTTGTGTCCCCTTTTTGCCATTTTACAATATACTTTTTGATTGCTCAATAAGATGATTTTATAAAAGTACGTATAAAAAATGGACAAAAAGGCAATGGACGTTTTGATGATTCACTATTTATTTAGTAAATGTAAAAAAGTAACCATAAAATATAATAATTGGTAAATATCAATTTTTATTTTTATTGATTGAACCAGTGAACCACCACAAGTCTGTCGGTGGGACTTATTATAATACCTACCTATAATATACCCACTACACAGGTTATTTATATTTAACCAACTATGTATAGATTGTTATTTTGTGTATGAGAATGTTCGACTTTTAGTCCAAAGTAAATACAATATTATATTTTATTTTAGTTCTTTATCCCGAATTTTGTGATGAATATACGTAGTTTAAAAGACCACTATATTTTTGGTACAAATATGTATTATTTATTATTTTAATATTACGATAAAATTTAAAAATTTAAAATAAATTAAAAAATAAAATTAAATGTATGGTTTTTTTTACAATAAGTATTTTAGCTGATTACTTGTGTAAAAAAATATAGTACGTGTAAAATTTCACCGTTTAATTATTGTATTGAGTTGAACCGGCCCCCCCGTACAAGACGTCGGCTATAGGTAGGTATACGATATCATTATTTGAAGAACAATATCCAACTTATATACGTGGAAAGCAGAGCAAAGGCTTATCAGACCGTACAACTCATTGTCCCGGAAACCCATCTCGATTTGTGGAGTTTTGTTTAGCCCTTGTCGTGCACACACAACAAAAGTCACATAAATACAACAACACAATGGCCTTTTTCTTTTCATAATTTTTATATCCTAGTGTATTGTTATAATTATTTACTCATATATATATATATATTATATACATATACACGTGTGTGTGTGTGTGTGTGTGTGTATATATATATAAATATACACGGTGGTCGGTCGGGGGCGATGCTGCGAGAGGTGTTGTGAGATATTGTACGTAGGATACCGTGACAGCAGCATAGAAAGGATTGTTGGGAACAGTGAAAGAAGCTTAGCGGACTGTGAAAAAAATTGTACATCCCGCAAATAAACAATCAGTGGTCTTAAGAACAAAAAAATAAACGTATGTATGTATGTATACACATCGAGCAAAGAAAAAATGCCTCGGGTTTTTTTCTTATATACATATTATTGTGATATTATTTTCCTTGTTTGTCAGTATTCTTTATTACCGGTACGTGTTTATAAACATGGAAACTTGATCGGATGCAAAAAACATTTTTTATTTCTTATTCTCATTTCAGGCAACCCCATCTAATTGTCCAAATCGTAAGGGAAATTCACTACCGGGGGTTTTTTTTCGTTTCTTTACTTCCAGATCAATATTGAAAAACATTTACACTACCTACATCACCATTACGTATAGGTTTTATAGATCTAATGTAGATAATACACTTCAACCGACCTCTAAGAGTATTCCCGACATGATCGAGTAAATATGTTAAAATTTGAAATCACCAAGACACTAAATTCACCAAAACGAATCATCAGTCATCACTATTATTATGAGTTATACTATTGTTAATCTCATAATATAATACTATACACACTTCGCCAGTGTTAAAATTAATCTATCTTTTTATCTTTTCCTTTTTGATCTAGTTTAAATATACAATATAATACAAACACAATAAATTACAATGATTAATTTTATGACTTTCCACTTAGGTATTAATTTTAGACACATATTGTATGTGAACACAACAACTGACGACGGATTCAATGAATGCTTAAAATTTAACAAGAATCCAATATTTTAAGAATGTAATATAATATTCGCCTTTATGTGCTAACATAAAAAAAAATTAATCATAATAATAAATCATAAGAGTAATCGTTGTAATACCTAACTGTTTCATAAGTAATTTGTTTTAAGATTATTTTTTTTTAATGATGTGCTATATTTCTACTAACCACAAAAGTAATATAATTCGTAACCAATTGCAACCATTTAAATGAACAAAAAAAAAAATGTTCAATTTTCTTGTGCCAAAGCTAAATTCATGTGTGAGCCAACCTAAGTAACCTATAAGGGTTTTCAATAAGCTATAAACATCTTGTGAGTCTCGAAGAATCAATTGATATAATTTTTATTTAGAACGGTCCATTAGCTTTTGAGTCTATAGAGTAAAAACAAAGTTTCATCTTAAATATTATGTTTGTATAATTAGATAAACTATAGGCTATAGATTAACCCATGTACGTCGTTTCCCGTAAAAAACCCCACCTGCTCTTGTATGATTCAAACTTTGTTCAATTTGTTATTTAATTTTCGGTGTTAATATTTCGTGTTCAAGACTTAAAAAAAAAATTTAGCTTGCCACTAAATATTTTTCCTCAGCAAGGAAAATCGTGAAATCATTGATATATTATTGAGTATATTGCAGTGGAAAAATATCTAGTAGCATGCTAAAATTTGGTGGGAATTTAATAAATTAATAATTGAAGGGTCCTGCAGTGTAACAACCTGGTATGTCCACTTTTACCAATTGTTCGGTAGAAGCAAAACAAAATTCATTATTTCATTTACTCTTATTGACGGGAAATATTTCAGTTTGAGATATCTTTGGAAATAAAAAAGTGATTTTTCTGATTTTGCTACCAAAATATAGTATTTCTTCCATAGAACGTCTTCCATGGAAAAACTCATTTTTGATAAAAATGGACATACCAGGTTGTTGCACTATAGTTTTTTAATATAATATATTATTTAATTTTTTATTTATTGATTTGCATTTCTATGGTATAAAATACTTAAAATCGGTGAGAAAAAAGGAAAGATTTAATATAAAATTTGATTTTGTTTTTTTATTTTTTGCACATTAATTACATAGTAATTATTGCACATATCGTCATACTTATGGCGCTTAACACACTTTTTAATTGTTATTAAATTATCTTATAAAATTCCTATGAAAGAAATATAACAACCTGGCGTTAATCCGGAATAAATAAAACATGGTTGAATAATCCATTTTCGTGGACAGTAATAAGTATTAACTAATAAGTAACTTTTTTTCTCTCACGTGTAACCAATTACTAGCAGAAATAGACGAATTTTTTATTTTATTAATTTATTATTATTATACGATTTTCCATTTCCATCGTGATTTACAAAATCCTTGCGAATAAGCATCTATTTAAAATGAGAATTTTGGAAAATCCTTTCAAAGTGCACCCCTACGGCCCTACATAAGTGTACGGAGCTACAAAGGAAATGTCAAGTCTCTAGCTATTATATTTTAAGCTCTACGTTGATCAGTCAGTCAGGACACGTTCGAAAATAATATGGCCATTAAACACACATAGTGTAAATGGCGTCTGGCATTTTATAATATGATTCCACCAAAATTACAAAATTTCATATTTTATTTACCTTTATTTATAGCATTTGACAGACAATGTACGACAGTAAATACCTACACTGTAAATACAGATTTGTATTTTATCCTTCTGGTTCCATTTTCATTTCCTGCCGCGGTAACCACACCAATTTGACACCAAAAGACTCATGCTAAAAAATCTATATTTATTTTACAGTGATTATACATTCAACGGAAACCCCATAGTCAATATTGTCAATATATATGTTTGAGGTCTTATTGTCTATTACGTTACTTCATCACTGGTTGCAGTGTTATTGATTATTGAGTAATGATGTAGGCACCAGAAGTGCAAAAATAAATATTTTTTCAGTTATAAATTACCTACCCATCTATAAGCAGCACCATGGTGGCTATCACAATAATTAAGGTTTTTCTTAGATTAGCAGTTGTCGGCAATTTAACGTATCGTTTATAATATTTAAAATAATATAGAGTTAGGTACTAAACATAAAAGCACACTATAATATTTATTAAAAGTACATTCAAATAATATATGACGCTTAAATAGGTATTTTATATTAGTATATATATATGTATATTGTATATAAAGGTATTTAGGTATATGAGTAATGATAATATTTTTTAGAGGTGGGTAGAACTCAACATTTTTGTTTCTATCCAAATTTTTAATCATATGTCGAGCCAAAAAATTCAGTTTGATGTCGAACTCGAACCGAACATTTCATTGATTCGTTCATTATCGAATCCAATTTATACCAAACATATTCCAAACAGAACACGAGCTGAGCTATTGAATTAAATGTCAAACAAAATTTTTGTTCTTGTGCAAAACCGAAATAACCAATTTAGTTTTTGGATAGCATATTATTTGAGTTTTAATTTAATTTAAGTTTTATGGATTCTAACTTAAATCTGTTTACTATTTGTCATTTTATTAAAAATAATAAACAAGTGTAAAATACAAGTGAATTAAACATGTTGTCAATAATAGTTAATATACTATGGAAAAAATTAAGACCAGAAACGTTCAACTTGTTCGAATTTCTTATTGAGCTCTTTGGAATTTGGATTAATTACAGAATTTCAAACTTTTTGTTCGGGTTCGGTTCGGTTGGGATTTTTTAAAACTAGGTTCGACATTATCTAAAATCAATTTTCGATTTTTATTTGAATACACGCTGTATATATGATTATATATATAATCCTACTAATATTATAAACGCGAAAGTTCGTTTCTTTGTTACTCTTTCAAGTAAAAACTACTGAATGGATTTTAATGAAACTTTACAATAATATAGATTATACATCAGAATAACACATAGGCTACAAATCATCCCCCTAGGTCCAACCGGGGGATGTGCTCAAACGGAGATTTAGAGATTTACGGTGGAAATTTTTGTTTATAAATGGTTGCCATGGGTTTTAAAACTATTATAATAATAATTACTGGTTGCCATGAAATCGGTGTATTTATTCAACTAATTTATTTTTTTTGTTTTGACATTATATGTATCAAAATTACGTAAATATTTAGCGTATTATACTCACGTGTAAGTTACGTACATAAAACAATCACGTGGACGAGGAGGAAATATTGGTCGACGGACTCGGAATTCACAATTAGTCCAATCGTTTAGGAGGAGTTCAGTAACATACTTGGTATAACTTTGATACTTAAGAGTTAAATTATAAAGTTACGTACAAACCGCATGTAGATTGCCTACCTGCAGATAATATACTGCCGCGAATCAGAATTTTTATTCCAAGCAACAGAAAAGTTAAGATAAATTTTGAACACCGTACACCGAATATTAAATAACGAATTGAACAAAGTTTGAATCATATAGTGTTTGTATATTTAACCGGAAACGAAGTGCACTGGATCAGCTAGTATAATATGTACCTACAATGTTCATAGTAAAATATTTTTTAATAAGGAAAAACAAACAATATATTAAGAAAAAACTGAGATTATTACGAAAAACCAGTTTTCTAAAAACGATTTTTTTTTTTTGTGTAACTATAATACATTTTTACCGAATCATAATGTTAGCAATTTCTATGCACCATACTATTTTTGAGCTATTTATAGACATAAGAAAAATTCGAGTTTTATTAGTTTTTTTAATTATTATCTATACCTACATCATTTTTTGCCAGGTCAAATAACTTAAAATGTAATATAACGTTCCTCATAAGTTGAGTTAAGGTAGTGGAAACTAAAAAAAAATTGAGTATAAGTAAACAATACATTTTTATGAGCATCTGAAGTCAAAATGTGGATACAATTTATCAAAATCACGAAAAGTGGCAAATTAATTCGAGTTAGAAATTCATAAAAATTGTTCTATTTATATTTAAAAATGTAATACAACTATAAAAGTTTCTCCTTTACCTAAAACTATCTAAAAAGAAAGTTCGAAGTTAGATATGGGATATTCACCCGTAAATAAACAAATTTTCATACAACGATTTTCCAATTTTGTTATTATTCAAAAACTTGTAAAAGCAGATAATTGAAATTTTTATGAAATATTTATTAACTATTTAATATTCACGATGAAATTCTCAAAACATCTTGACAAGTTTTGAGCGTTTTGAGTGTATTTATAGATATTTGAAATCTTAGATTTTTTTTTTACTTTTTATTTTATAAATGTCAATAAAATTGTATTCGTGTGGTAAAAAAGCTTAAAAATTTAATACAACACGTTCCTCATAAGTAGTTATAATAGCAGTTAAGAAATCTATATTTTTATAATTATTTAAAGTTCACATTTTGACAAAATTTATTAAAATCTCGAACATTTTAAAATTATTTTGTAGTTAAAAAATTATGAAACTTTTATATCTAAGGACTGAAAATTTAAAACAAGGATTTTCATAAATAGCTCATACTATAACCAATAAATCTAAAAAATATATAAACACAATTTATCTTTTATATGTATTTTAAGTTCAAATTTTGACAAAAATGCATATTAAAACCAAGAATAACGGTTTTAGTTATTTTGTTGTAATTTAAAAACATTATTCGCTGGTATATGAAACTTTTAGAGTATATTATTATATTTTATACACATAGTGACATCTTCAAATGAAATTATTTTGGAAAAAATGAGCTTAACCTACTGCTGTACTAATGAACCTACTGCTGAAAAATAAATCACTTTAATCACAATGATAATATCATCAAATATACTTGGTAATTATAGGAATGTTATAGAATATATAATATCTGGGAAACGTATTTACTATGTATCATATTATTAGCGTGTAAAAAATTCCACCAACGAGTCGATTAAAACGCTTTTGAAACGTATATTTTAATGTGTGTCTTTTATGCACTCGGACAATTTTGTAATGACGAATCACCAGGATGGCTAGTGTTGATCGATTTAACTGGTAAAATAAAAAAATAGTATCTACAATAATTATTAAAAATCTACAAAACAAATCGTCTATAATAGGTATAGGAACTATACTCGCGCAGTATGCTCGGTGGCGCTAGCTGTAGTGTTGGTCGAAAATCGCAATATACCCCATCTTGCCTTGTCGTCTCGAGAACAGATATTAATATAACATTGTTATCTGCATATTATTAGAAAATATTTACACCGATGAGATAATTTTATGTACATCCGGATTCTATAAATTATTATTCACCACGCGAGCAGGGTGGGACGTAGCTGTTGGCGTATAATATATTATTATAATACACGTGTCGCAGAGGAGTCGTCGTTCGCGATATTATATATTATATTATAATATTTACACGGCTATAACCGCGTACGTACGCAGCTTTTCGATGTGAGCTATACATAATATTATACGTTATAAGTATGACATTATTATTATAATGCGACGATGATGGTGTTAACAGTGTTATTACGCCTCGACTTTAAAAAGAGCGCAGCCATTCGACGAGATGTGACGGCGACGATGATACTTGTCGCCTTCCTGCTGCAGTGTTGTGTGTTTTCGATTATGCTACGCGTAGATAGGCATTGGATCGATACATTATTTTTTTCTGTATTCGTTCGAGTGCAGCTCCTCCCATACACAATTTTTTACGAACATAATATTATAATACTCTCACACTCGTATGTTGTCGGTATATAGGTGTGCGCGTATGTATATGGGTAGGTACACGCGCGCTTTTACAAATATTATATTACTCACAGTTTTATTTTATTTTTGTAACGTTTATTGTCGATGTAAAGTCTGTCGAATGTGTCGATGTTTGCCAATACTTTTGTGTGTCGATGCGTGTACCTACCTACACGCTTGCCGAACACAATAATATTACAATAATCAAATAATCATAATAATAATAACGATAATAATAATAATAATAATAATAACAATTTGACAAAACACACGATAACGATTGTTGTCGTCAGACACCATACCTATACGCATATTATATATACATATATAGCTACCCGGACAAATAAAATAAAAATACGTCGAAAGGTCTTGCAGGGAGCTTAACACCTCGACGAGGGGGTAACACAATCGTGTTGAAGATGTCACACGCCGTCTGCTGTCATCCCATTCTCGTGCAGACGTGTGTCATCCCTGCGAGATTTACATATTTTATAAATAAATCGTATAGGTATCTGCAGATATATATCGTAATAATATAATAGAAATGATCATATTTATACCACCGAACACCGTCAAATGTATTCGATTACCAGGTGTTGACGTATTGTTTGACACTAATATTTATTTACTGACACCGGTGTGTTCTTGTTTTGATAGCCCGTATATAAAATATATAGTCTCCCGGTCGTGAGTCTCAACTGTGGGTAACCGATTTAAGGGATGAAACAAGATAAACGTATTGATGCTACCGTATATAGAAACGGGAGAGAATGAAAAAAAAAACCGCTTGTCACATTAATGTAGAGTATAATATATACTATATATATTAATATTTAACATATGTTTCAAAAATAAGTCTATATACTTGGTTCTTCAATCAATTCATTTTAAAAAGTTCTTTTTTAGATGATCAATTATAATATGATGATTTATGTTCAGGCAGGAACAGTATCTATACCTGGTTATTATTTAGAATAAAAAATATCCATAAATATTAATATTGAGCCACCTCATTCATGCTCAACTTAACTTACAAACGTATGCAATGCTTATATAATTATTATTTATCACGTTTGAAATGATATAATTGGCTTTAAAAATTAAGATATCTTTTATTACGTTAAAAAAAAGTCTCATTGATTTATATTACATTGAAAAAAAATAAGGAAACTGGCTTCTTCTGTGTACAAACGATTTTGAGTGTACCTCCCCCAACATTAAATAAATACATTAGATGTGTTAAATTTGAATTTAATGATAAATTATTATACACACGAAAAAATTATAGTTTATACTGAGCTGAGGTGACAGGAGGAGCAGCATCTATTTCGGAGGGCAGTTTATCTTATGAGTATTTTCTCAACTATGTAGGTGGAACTAATTTTTGTCAAAAACATTGAGTATAATTTATATGTTAATACTTACAAACCAATAAGTGGTAAAAGTTTTTTTAAAATTAGACTAATTATTTTTTTCTATTGTGTAAATAAAATAAGAACATAAACGTAATGGTGAAAAGTTTCAAGTCAAACTATCAAATATAATAACCATTATGCGATTAATGTGCTTCTTAAATTACGAAAAAATAACTAATATAGATTCGGGAGAATTTTTCGGTCAGATTTCGTATATTATTTATACCAAATTTATAAAAAAAATTTTTTTAAATGTTTGATATTTTTTAACTACTGTAAGAACAACTCATGATAACCTTGTAAATATTAATCTTTATGATTTTTGACTGAGAAACAAATATTTTATCGACATAAGTTTCAAATATCTATAAGTAGCTTAAGAGGACTCTATACACCCGCATGTGTTGTTTCTGTCTTTCAAAATGTAAAACAGCAAAATCTGTTTTTTGCGGGTAATAAGAACCACTTAGGATGTAGTCCAAGTTAAGCAACTTTTTACAATAGAAATAGCAGAACATTGACTGTGCAACATTGTTTTTAACTTTTCGATATCACAAATTGTAATAAAATGTCTTAACGTTGAAAAATTCATTATTTTTGAAACTCGAATAACTTTATTTCTTAGTTATGATATCGAAAAAATACTTTGCACTGAAAATGTATTCATCATTATAGTGTGAATATTTGGTTGATTAGCTTGGACTACAGCGTGAGTTGTTCTTACCCACACAATAGTTTTTGCCATGATATACATATAGGTACATCTGTATAAGGCGGAGACAACACATGCGGGTGTATGTCTTCTTAACATGAGCAAACATTTTATTACAAAAATTATATTATTTCTAGAAAATGCCTATATAAAATATGTATTTTACGTATACCTATGAAGTTTTTACAATTATTCTTTTACGAATTAATAAAAATTACTACAAATTCAAATTTGTGAAAAAAAAAACATTTACTGTTGTTGAATAAGTTTTCTTGTTTTTTTCACAATTATTTGGTCAATAATTTGTTGCTAGGCTCAAACACATGATGACATAAAAAAGAATATATATAAAAAAATGTATCATATTACTGTAAAACTAATACACTTTTCACTCTGCTCAAAATTTAAAATTTAATATATTCTAAAGAATAAATGTAGGTATTAAATATTATATAGAATTGAAATATACTTCAATATCACTAATGCAATAAAATCAGTAATTATTATTCATGTTTAATTT
>WHPZ01571254.1:16258-40915 GCA_016617965.1 Macrosiphum rosae | reverse complement strand
CCTTTTGCGTTTTTTGGATGGTTCGACCGTGCCCGCTATGTACTGATTTATTTTCATTTCATTTAAGCTCTGTTCCTTTTGAATTCCTTCAATAAATTTCCATATTTTTGGATGACATGAACTCAATAAGTTATTAAAGCCTCTATGCCATCCTTCAACATAATTATTTTTTCTGGGTAAACCAGATATAGTAGACCTAAAGCAGTTCCACAGTGAAATAGGGAATCTGGGATTTCTCCTTCTACGTCTATTTGGACGACCAATCCATGTATCCTCAAAATAGGAAATAAGTGGTTCTAACACATCTTCGTTATAAGTGTAATACGTACTTTCACACAATGTCTCAAATGCGTCAAATACGTCATTTTCCGGAACAAAAGCGAAGGCAGACAAGTAACGGACTTGCAATGAAAACTATGAGTCTGTTTTATACTTTTCTACCATTCCAGAAATAGTTTGGATTTTACGCCAAACACACTGTGTTTGATGAAAAAAACAGCCATTTTGTTCAGTATTTGGAAATTGTATTTTAAATGCGTTTAATGAGCTCTGTTCAAAATCAGTCATAATTGTTTTTGGATTTAAATTAATATTATGTGTTTTGATTGCCGAAAACAACCTTTCATACAATCTTTGCGTTTTATCTGGCATTAAAGCGAAAACTACTGGTATTACCAAATTATGCTTTATAACATGTATCGTGTAAATGATGGAGGACATTGCTGTTTTTTTTTCATGATTTTGACTTTCGCGATTTTTACATATAGACGAGTATGTCACCTATTCATTGATTAGGTATAACTATAATAATGTAATGGATGGGATCAATTTTAATTCAGTGTTAAATCATTTGGCACCAAATAAAAAATCTGAGGGAAGACGGTCTGTCAGCCTGTATACCTAAGAAAATTATATTATGTATTTATATTACACTGTATAAGTGATTTATTCTAATAATAGAAATTATATAGGTTAAAAATCATAATATCATAATATATTTTGTTAAAAAATTAAATTACGTATATACTCACTTTTATGCGGGAAAAACAATTAATGTAAATAATATAAAAAGCACAAAGTATAAAAGTACAAAAAGCCAAAATAATTTTTAAATGTTATCATGACAAGACAATTTCAATATAAATATATGGAAAAAATTCTAGCATAGTTATTTATTTTTAAATAAAATAAAAAGAAAAACGAAATTGTGTACCTCGCGTATATTCTAGTTATGTCTTTTATTTTCCAATTGTTTTTAAAATTCCTTAAAGTTTCCACTTTTGACACCCACAAAATACCAACTAGATCTAATTTTCAATCAGAAATCACTCTCCAAGTTGAAGAATGAAGAATTTTTACTGAACCTAAAAATTATGTAAGACACTAAAAAATAACATTCATCATTATATAACACTAAAACCAATCACTCCGCTAAGAATCTAAAATCCAGCATAAACATACATAAATTATTCATTTTTAAATACAAATACATAACCTACAGTATAGTACATAAATAATTAGATATTGTTTTATTTTTTTAACAATGAAAAAAAAAATATATTCTTTTTGCACTAGAGATTTTAAATGTAATTCACTAATTTTTAACCAAAGTTTTATCACAAAAATCTTAAAAAGCTTAGCTTGAAGTTTTTGGACTGGTTTAAAAAAAATATCTACAAATATTTATGTAAATATAATATGATTATTAAACATTTTATAAAAACTAAAGTGAAGTATGGTTAAGAACTTTAAAATAATATAAAACATGAATATACATATTATTTATGTAAACACTTAATCTGAAAAGCAACTTCAATACAGGCCAAAAATTTTTTTGGTTGAAAAAGTTTAATGAACTTTTTATACATTATTTAAATATTACAATATGAATTTTTAGTGAAATTTTCAGTGAGATTTATTTTAAATGGCATATAACGCGTAATACGATGTCGGATCTTAATATTACCTATAAGAAATGAATTATATATTACATAGTACAGCCACTTAAGATAATATATGTTCTTCAGTCTTGAGTATTCTTGTTTTAAAAATTCTTCACTTAAAAAAATAATGTATAATAACGCACAAAATGCAAATATATTATATTCATAAAATAAACATAAACGTCTTCATGGTGACCACGTAAAGGAAAATAATCGTCTTATTTGCGGCCATAATGCCTCAGGTAATATCTGCAGTGGCAATGCGGCTACGGGTTCGAATTATTTTTATGAGTGTATAGTGTATATAATTTAAATTATTATATTATACTTTCGAACAAATTTAATCTCCAGTGAAACTTTGATGTGCCGTATTGGATTCAAACAGCTGTATGGTTAAAAAATCTCGCCAGATTTCTCGGGTGTTAACTGTGGAGTAAAAAAATAGTAAAAAAAATTTAAGCTTTTTATAAATGTATATATTATATTATTATGAAGACGGTAAAATAAATTATATAAGACCAAGTCCGAGAAAAAAACAAACTCGCTTTTCTGTGAATCATTTGTTCGTCGAAATATTATTGTGTCGATGTGACAATATTATATTGTATTGAAAATAATTGTTTTTGTTATGCAACAATATTTAAGATTAGTACGGGCATACAACAATTATTAAACTCCATAATATACATTGATTAATACAACATATGTAAATGTCTACTATTATTAAAATAAAATAAATATTCGAAACTTGTTAATTTTCTAACATATTAATTAGGGTTTTGAATTATTTGATTGCCTTTTATTGAAAAAAAATATATATATTATGTGTCCATTAGTCATCTATATAACCGGACGTTGTTTTTACTGGAAGTAAGATCTCTAAGTTAAGTCTCTAGTTATAAATTATAATTAAACCAACTTATTATCTGGAATTTGATAATAATATACTAATATTATTTATCTAACTTACTTAATTTAACTTTTTTTGGTCATTCAAGTTTTAATCTTTTAATTGCGTTTTTCATAATTAAACATTCGTAGTGGGATTACATTTTTTCACCATCTCTAAGTTCATACCTAACATCCTTGCATTTTCTATAAATACTAAATATAAAATTCAAAGTATAATTTTATTACGATCAGAATTCATCGTTTGTGATAACACTGAAATAACAATAAAATATTGCTTTAATACATCGCAAAATGTTACTTTTGTTGCAATTTGAATTACACAGTAACGTTTAAGAACTCAAATCGAGTTGTTCAGGTGAATTATTTTTACACAGTTCACTCAACTGTGTTAACTCGGATTTGTTGTGGCATTGTGTACTAGATCTATATAAATACACTATAGAGTATGAGATATGTTATACGCAAATATCTGATAAAGATGTTAGCGGTTAGATATCTCAAACCGTATAGTATTGTAGTTTTTTTGCCGTGAACGTATCTTGCTCATTTTTTATCAATACTTCTTTCCATAAAAAAAAGCCAATACATGTGACGCAATATTGTATATTTAATAGAATTTCGTTTATTACTATACATATTATAATATTATGTTATAAGGCAAATAAGACGATAATTTCTACAGTGAATTCCAATAAAAATTAAAGTATACTGCTCATTAAAAAAGCAGACATCAATATTATAATTTTTAGAATGTGACATAAATGTATAATGTTACTTATGATTAGGTACGATAAATTAATATTTCTCACCATTATCTACAATAAGCTTTGATAATTTAAATATTTATAGTTGATTTGTGTATCCAGATACCGGCGTTATAGGTCTAATCTTATACACACCAATGATTGCAATTATTGCCGCGATAGATGAGGGTAGTTGTGGGTCTAATCCACCCATCTCAATCCTCGTGTTAACTGGGAAATTCTATTTATTAAAAAAAAAACAGTTATAAGTTGGTAGTACACTTATTTTTGGTCTAAACTATTAGCATATTGAGAGGGGCGCTGTGTGATATGACAATGTCATTCACTCAACCATTCGTAACACGGCGCATTGTATAGGCAAAACAGGTACATAGGTGCAATGGTAAGGATAACGAAATTTGTATGATTCAATATAGGTACTAAATGTATAATAATTTATAGTTATAACTTATAATAATGATATAATAAGTTCTTCATATTACTATATTGACATGTATTGGACCGCCAATTGACGTCGTAGTATTCAAACATTATATTATATTTAAACAGTTTATTATAATTATTGTGTTCGTGTCTTTTTATGCGTTTTGTAAAGGCAAAAAATAATTTTTTGATCAATTAAAAATTATTATTTCTTTACTTTTTTTTGTCAAAGAACAATAGCTTTCCAATTAGTGGAGATAATATTTTTTTTTGAAGAAATTGTATGACGACTTTATTGTTTCTTTTTTTTAATAAGTATTATAATATAATATTATTATGATTTTAATTTTTCTCATTCAAAGACATTTTCATAATTTGTTCTTTTATTTATTTTAGACTTTAGGTCCGGATTTTTCATTTTCTTTTTCACTGAATTTTATACTTTTACCGCTTAATATCACACGCAAGTCTTCTTTCCAGTTTTTATAACTATATTTAATTTAATAAAATATTGTTATAGCCAATTCCATCACTATATTTTACTGGTCTTGCATGCATATAATAATTATATTAATAATATAACATATTAATGTTCTTAACCATTGGAGTGTACAATACTGCAGGATGTAAGATTAAAGAAAAATTATATTTAAAAAAATCTATGCAACAATGACAATTCGGTTACTACATTTTATCGTTCATCGATTGACGGCAGTCACCGAGTGTCTGACTATTTACACCTAGTCACGACATATGCATAATGCAGTGGACTATTATTCGGTAGCGTTTTTTCTTTATATCCGTTCTGTTCCTGCAGTGGTGACAATTTATTGCTACGACACCAATACAAACGTGCTATTATGCAGTCTGTGTTTTAAATGTTATATTTTATCGACATGTAATATTATCATATTAGATATATGCCTCCAAACAATATACACTCAATTATATTATTAAGCTGTGCACGAACGATTTCCACCGACCATTCAAGATATATAGCAATATTTCCTCTAATTAAATGTGAAACGTAACTCGCAACGCGTCATTTTCTAACACGATTTCACACACTATAGGCATATAATAATAATAATATACCTACGTTATCACGCTTTTGTAAAAAAAAAAAACATAATTTTATGCCATTAATTTTGTCATGTATTTTTTCTTTCTGATTACTGACGTCACTATGTAAATGATTTATACGGATGGTTTATTGATTTCATCAATATTTATAAAAAAGTATTCTGCTTCGGAAATGAAAAACGTATATTATTGAAATTTTAAAAATCTATACACTTAAATAATAAAAACAATACAAAAAAGATAGTTCATAATTTAATATACTTAAAAAATATTTCATATTATTGTAACTTTTTCAAATTATTTAAAAGAAAATATACTTTCAATAACGTTACTGCATTTCAATGTATTATTTTATTGAGTATTTTACTATTCAAACAAATAAGAATCATACTATACGAATTGCAGCTACACCTAAGTACCAATGATAATAGTAACAATGATGCAAAGAATGCTAGGGAATATTTAATGCATAATATTATATTATGTAATTTAAATAATTTAAAAACATAATTGATATAATATAAATAACTAGTCTGATGCGTAAAACATTCGATACTACATTTTAGTGATGTATATCGGATTAAAAATAGTAAAAATAAATGCCACCTGTAATACTATAATTAATGTGGATTTTCATTCAGATGGTGGTGAACAATGACTATTATCCGTTTTAATACAATAATATAATAAATAATATTATACCTATTATAGTGTAAAATATAGTGTGATATAATGTATTAAATAATTTCTTGATATACCTACATAATAATATTACACAAATAATATGGAGATGTGTTTGAAATAGTAATAATATTATGTTAGGTAATAACCATTGGTTGATTGATTACCGGGTCACATTCAATAATTTAACACCTAAGTTTAATTGTTTTCCTATATCTAATCTATAATATATAACATATATAAATACGAAAATAGAACATTAGGTCTTATATAAGAACGTGACAAAATCAAACGATATAAGATCTGGACCACTGCACTGTTGGGAGTATCGATGAGAATTTTACTTTAGTTGTCTGTGACTTAGAGTATCCCAAACTGTGTGCTATGATTCGAGAGAACCTTTTCACTGGTGGGTTGCAATGGATTTCGAAATACTAAAGTAGTTTTTATAACGAATTTGGAATAACATCTATGAAAAACACGAGAAACGTCAATCTCATTTTTGTATAATATTATATTTATTGATCCTACTCGACACAAATATCGTGGCACACATTTAGAAATCCAGGGCATGTGATATGACGTGTTTTCTCAAAGGAATGCATGTGAATTCGTAAGCTTAATACGACCCTACGGTATACATAATATATTATATATATAAGGTGTATACGAGGCGGTAGGTGCGGTAGTTAGGCGTGTATACCACCCACGTGTTTGTTTATTAATTATTTATCAAACAAAATATTAATTACCGTTTGAAGAACGTGTGTTGCACACTTGCACGGGGTCGTTATAATATATTATTACTATGTACGAAACAATTCTCTATTTGTTTAAATACGTGTATATGGCTTACACGGTTTTCGTTGAAATCGAGTTGCGTTAGACTATTTTTGTATATTACAGGGCACACATAATATTATTGCAATACATAACAATATAACATATTATGGTACGACATTTTTATAAGGTATTTAATCAAAACGTTCATTTTGGAATGTCATAGTGATTTTACCGAATTAACGGAGATACGGAAATAATCCTCGGTCGGCTCAATTTCAAAAATTAGGTTAAAATAAGAATGCTAAGTAATTTTGGCATAATCGAGAAAACCCGAAATTGTATAGACTATAGTGAATATTTGTATTTGTATTTGTATTCATTACCAGTCGATACTCCATTAATATGTTTATTGGTATTGTTTCACGTACCTATAGGTATTTTGATAATATAATACTATTTTATAGAATATTATCTTAGACAAAATTACAAACCAAGTACAAACAATTTGGTACAGTTACAAACCCAGTCGGTTCACACAAACACACACACACACACACAATGTTCTAATGATTCGTTACATGCTATATTATAGTATTGTTAGTTTTTAATTCATATGACTCATCATTTATAATTTAGATATCAAATTCAAAAACATGAATCTCAATAATGTGGACCGTAAGTTTAGTATGTTACGACGCGTGTGTAAGGCAGAGCAGTGGTTCTCAACATAGAAGATCACGAGTCACTACCCATTTCGGGGTCGACAATTAATTTTTTATGGTCACCAACCTATATATATTTCATTTATATAAGAAAAATTATTAAGAATTTTGCAAAAATTTAACATCTAATTCGGAAATCTTTAATTTTGAGTTTCACTGAGTTAGAGGGTAAAACGAATGTGTGTTCTTTTTCTTTTCACTACCTAGCATTATTAATATCCTGGACCGTGCGACTTTAGAGTAATCGGGCAGATGAAAAACGCACGCGATTAACGCACCTTCAACTTTCAAGTAGCCCGTCTTATATGATATTATACGTCATAATATAGCATTGTACGTATAATACTATAACGTATAATATAATATTATGTACACTGCGAGAATGATATCATTACGAAAACATTTGTTCTCGTCGGCTGATGTCACTCTAAAATGACTGAAACTGGATTACACGCATATGTTGTCTTAATAATATAAAGCACGCGTGACGTGTAAGTATAGTAGCTACGTATTAAAACAATAACCATAAGAAAATATACTTTCGGTTGAGATTATTAAAATAAAAATATATTAAATATACACATTATTATCTTGATATAATTTTACAGGAAAGCCACTGTATAAAATATATTATAGATGAAGTATAATATTATAGCCAAAAAAAAAAAAAAAACCGAGAATTAAACGTAATTGTCGAAACGCAGATAGTATACCTATGCAAATCGTATTCGGTGAGTATTGACATTTTTAAACTACGTTCAACACTTTATTCATAATATTTTTGTTTTTATTTTCATTCGTCCGACGACTGACACACATTTCATTGTTATTATTATTGAAAATAGGTACGTCTAATCCTTTGATACTATATAATACCCAGCTAATTACCATTAAATCGTTCTCCTTAATATGCTTCATTCATTATAGTACGAGTAATATCGTCGAACATACAAAATCTTATTCTTATAGTGTCCAGGCTTTATATAGATGTTTTCTACCTGTAGGTACATAATAATTACACGCGTTACAGTCACGATTATAATGTTTTAAACATCCGTGTACAGTGAACAAATAATTAACGAATAAAATATGTTTGAAAACCGATGATGTATTCGTATATATCAATAAACTGTGTTAGTGTGTTCGTACAGCTATGAAAATGTACCATTGTAATTGTTATTTGATTTCTTTCCAGAGTTTTGTTTGCACATGCATAATAAATACAAGTGTTTTAAATGTAATGGAATTTCGTGCGATTTTATAAAAATATTCAAACATTTTCGACATCCAATAATAATAATATGATATTAAATAAGAACCTTCGTCTCATCATAAATGATACATAATAATTGAATAATGGCAGATCGCGCGTACTTATTTATACTGTATAAAGTTTACTCTAAAATAATATTACAGCAGCAGTGACGTGACCTCAAAAAATATTGGAACATTTCTTACCCCGGGCCCCGTATTGACATAAAAAGTTCCCGGAAAACACTGACACAACCACGTTCGCAAACCCATTAATCTCTCTAACCAGCTCGATCGTGGTTTACTTATTTCCGCCAACGGTACCTATGATAATATATTTTAATTTATAATGTACCCGCGGTCTTCCCGGTCGTCTTTGAAATTAAATCTTTGCCGTTTACAAAAAAACAAAATAAAAAAAAACCATCGCTCATTATAATAATATTGCAGTGTGCACATATTTATTATTATCATGTAGTGTAAAATACATATTTTCAAAGAGTTCTGAGGAAAAGTATGATACATAATATAAGGAACACTTCAATGGAATATAATGTGTGAAAAAAAACAGTGATTTATTGTGTGAAATGCAAAGTATGAGATTGAAATTATTGTAGTTGTACGCGAAATCGCGGGGAAATAAATCGTTGGTTTTGATTCGTAACGACGAGCGAAAATAAAAAGTGAACCCGTTGTGTGAACGAAGTATAATATAAGTATAATAGTTTTGCTGAATAAGAACAAAGGTCGTATGAATCGCATTATTTCAAATCATAATTTCATGCGGTCGTTACATGGTTATTCATAATATAACGAACTGTATTCATAAAATAGACCAACGTACTATAATCGTATTGAGGTGGTATAATATTAATATTATACATTATAATAATACGTTGCAGTGATGTTGGTACACACCGTAATGCAATTTAAAACGGTTATAATAACAGACCGTCCTCGTTATAATATTATTAAATCTTCGTGAAAATGGTACTGTGTGCACCCTGTGCATATAGGTAGGTTAAACCTACCAATATAAAGTGTTGTTATTTCAAAAAAAAGACAATTTTACTAGACATGTTACTAGAATTACGACGTAGGTTGACAATACACTTTTAATTTAAAATTCATCGAAAACAGTAGCAAAAACAAACATAGAAATACTTTAAAATTACATAATATTATTAACTATAGTCCATAACAGTATAAGTACTATAATTCAAATATAATAATAATAAACTAATATGTAGTTTAATATTATTGTGTACGTTTCAGTAGTACTGTGTTCAACAAGTTTTTTTCTTGAAATCGATTATTTTTATTTGTATTATAATATCGAGTGAAACCATTTAATGTTAGTCACTGTTTCAAAAACTGCTAACGTTTAAGAAAACGTTTTTGCATAATTTTAAGTATACAAAATTATATGTTTGACAAGTTGTTTATGAGTTATAAAATTAATATGAGCGGATTGAATGGTATCTCAGAAAATGTCAGTCACTATACTACATTCGGCTAAACTTTGATTACATGTAACTAATAAATAAATCCTAAATTTATGTAGATCAATATACTCCGAATAATATTCTGCTTCGTTACACGAACTGTAAAAAATATATTGTTATTCAAAAGAATAAAATACTTAATAAATATATAATATATATTTGGTTTTCTATCGACTTGAAACTATGGAAAAGAAATATTTCCAAAAACGTTAGTGTTTTCTGAAATGATGAATGTCTCACGTTATATCACTCCATTTATATAGGCATTTCCCAGTTCATTTTCAGTTACATTTTCCATGTAAATATGTTTTTTTTTACTACCTAGGTATAACTAATTAGTTCGAAACACAGTGTTTGAAAAATGTAATATAGATAAACTTTGAGAAATAATACCAAAACTGAAGAGTTTAAGACGTTTAACTGTTCAAGTAATTGTTTATTTGAAATATTTAACAATTTTAATTAATATTTTCAAGCATTAATTATTCTAAGGTAAATATATAAATTAAAGCTAATCAATGTAATAGATGTATTAAACATTTTTGTTGTTAATTAATATTTGATTCATTAAGGTATTCCAAGCTGTAGTAACCAAATATAGGAAAGTATGCTTATTTAAGTATTTTGATATTATGTTTATACCACAGTGATGAAACCTGTAGATAGTATATTAAAAAAAAAGCTAAAATATAACTCATTTTGGACGATCGATTGAATCTTATGAATTGCATATTATTATATTCATACAGTACTAATAAAAATATAATCTATTGATATAATATGTTCCATATTGTAACGGTTCATTAATTGTTTTATAGTGAGACGCGTGTGTCTTTACTGAGTGTAGGTCATACTTAGCCATGGTGACAATATGGATTAATTATGACACAGTAATATTTAATATGGAAGTAGTTTTATTATTGCCACCATGAACCAGACCGGAGTAGTAGAGTAGAAGAGACGGTCGTCAGTCAGAGAGAATCCGATAGTTCAGAACGAGTGTCAAAGGCTGGTAAACTCAGTTAAGAGTAATGCAATTCCTTGACTATAGTTAAGTATTAGTTTATAAATAAATGGTAATTATAATTATAAACTATATCGGAGCAAGTATTGAAGCACATGAACCATTTTAAATTTCGTGTTCCTAATAGCAGATGATTTTTATGAAAAAGGCAATCTATAAAAATTGAATTTTGAATGAGTAATAAATTATGAGTTATTTAACAATAAAAAGATTTTTTTTTAGAATAATGTTGTTTTTTAATGATTTAAAATAAATTGTGTAAGACAATATATTCCCAAAAGCTTTTCTTATTAAATTAGTGTTACCTTTAAAGGACTCACCCTGCATTTCTATGCTCTGTCCTCAGCCATCTGTGATACGCATTTTATTGTTTGAATATGCTAACACTTTGGCTGGACACACTGGTATAATACATGATCACAGCTTTAGGTACAATTGCATAGGCCAAACATAGAAACATGTATATATTTAAATATATTATATATATTTTATAGATGAATAATAAACAATGAAGACCGAGTGGCGTGTATGAATGTATAATAATATAACCGATAAATATAATCGATCCTTGTAGAATACATTTCGTTCTATTCGACATATTATTATTATAACCACTATTAAACATTTTATTATAATATGCATAAGCGGGTACACTACCTACTACCTATAGGTACCTACTTTAACACTATATTGAACCTTAAACATAAATATTATATTCCTAGCTGTCCCGTCTGGCGTTGCTCATACCAATATTATTATTATTATTATTATTATTATTTTTTTTTTTTTATTATTTTAAGGCTTCGACAACTGAGGTCATTAGCCTGTAGGTTGGTAAGGTTGGTACAGTAGGGTTGGGACAGTTGATACGGTCGGTTAGGAACACGTGAATGTTTGACAGAATTTCTATTGGGGCACCCGTAGGTTTCTGCCATGCCCCGGAGTGGGGGATGGCGGCACTTGTTCTCCGGACACCGTGACTTGCCCGGAGAAAAATGCCGCCCAGTGGTCGAGGATCGAACCCGAACCGGCAGCGCCGTAGCCGACGCGTTGACCGCTCGTCCACCTCGTCCCCATTTTTATTATTAATAGGACGCTACCCATGCATTTGTTGTCTCACTGTGTAATATATAAATAACAATATAACATGTACATTATAATACTAATAAACGGTAAGATGAATTTCCAATATGTATATACTACAACTACTACTACTTGGGTGTTGTAGCACATCAAACGCAATTAAATTATTATTATAAAGAATTAACATTACTTTAAACTTGAAAATTTTCATTACATAACAATAATCAATAGCTAGCGACCTAAATTCACTTGAGTATTACGCAATAATAATTGCATATCGGTCATCCATGAATGAAATGATACAATAATCGTCCAATTACAAACACATACCAATATTATACGGAAGAACACACAAGACAATGCAGATATTGCACAACAAAAGGGGCTGACAAACTTCGCTTTGCTTTATATACGCAAAACACCTATACAGAGACGATACTCTATGTATACTTTCATTCCTCTGGGCATACATCTCTTTTCGTATACTTTACGGATACTCTTCGGATCACTTGGATTATTCGGACGAACTCATTCTTGGACATATTGTTTCATGGAAGTACAATGTTTCGAAGCAGTATGATACGGTCAGGAGGCTGTATTCAACGAAGACAAAGCACACAGTCCTACGTCCACGTAAAAAGATTTTAACACACTTCCATACATTAATCACCACTCTCTTCTTATTTAAGAGTCAAATTAATTCATTTCTATGCTAAAAAATAAAAATCTTACTATTTTGCGTTGATTTAAACACTAGGTATAAACCTATATTGGCATATTCATCTTAATATTTATAAACTAAAAAATTAATACCTAGGTACTATTTTCTCTTATAATATCCTTGACATATCATTTTATTCAATCATACTATTTTAATATACATTCTTAACAAACCGAATAAGGTATAAGGTAAATTACTAAACAATATAATATGATATATTAAATACCAATATAAGTAACATTTAAGATAATCACCAAACTTACACAATATAGTATTTATTAAATAGGATAGGTATTGTAGACTAATAATAAGTTATTAAGACTAAAAATAGTTATAGTATAATAATAACGTGCATCAACTCATACCAAAAAGATTATAATATTATTATATTATATACCTACATAATCGAGGTAAGTGATACACTTTTACAACAATCTACTAATAATATAATAATTGAATGGAAACAAACTTATAAACCAATATACATCTTATAGTTTTCTTTTATACTTATTAACCCCAGTTTTTCTCTTCTTTTGTTTCTATTCTACTACAACTGATTACAGTCTATAGTTAAAACCATGCGTATGTTGTTTCCGTCTTAAAAATGAATAACATGGAAGCACACTATATTGATACAAGTGAACGAAAATTGCTATATTGTGTACGTTTGTAAGACTGAAACAACATGTAAATTCTTAAACGAAAAATACAAGAGATTAATTTCAAGATCGTTTTATTTATTTATTTCAGAAATTGTCTGATAAAATCGATTCAGAAATAATGATGATCACACCCCTACATCAATATGAAATTAAGTTTTAAGTTAAAAAAAGTACTTGAGCAATATTAATGCACCGTATACAATCATATCGAAGATATACATACTATATGTATATTTATACATATTATATACGACGAAATTCTAAACATTTAATATATTTACATATTTACATATTTACATATTATGTATATTATGTATATGTAGTATGTACCAAAGTACCAACTCACTACCTTCCCGCATATGTAGGTATGTATGGTAAAGTGCAAATGTAAAACGAGTTAAACCTATAATATAATAATATATTCAATTGTATTATAATATACTATATAATAATATTATGTAAAGATTATTATTGAGATACTTTATCGATTGAACCAAATATTAGTTAAACATCACTTGACCAGACGATAAAATATGTACGATAATCTATGATCGTACCTATGCTTTAAAATATACCAAACCATATCGTATTGGATGATCCATGTCAGATGATTATAAAAACGAAAATATATATTATAGGTTGTACCATAAAGTGGATTGAAATTAGAAAAGTGACTTACCAAAAAAAATGAAGCAGTGGTATAATATTTCAGAATTGTGTGTTTAAAAAAATTTCTCGAGAAAAAAAATCCTAATAGGTAATACTTATTGAAATGATGAGGAACTGGCACTGTTAAAGAAAAAGCTTGTGGTTATTGCTAATAAACATTTTTAACCAAACGTCGTGTTTTATATATTATGATACACATATATTGACATGCATATTATATTATCTATGTATATATTATACAGATAAATATTACTGCTATAATAACATGTGGATGTAAGTAGGTATAACTTTAGAGTTATGATATAATATTATACATGTTTATTGTTTATATTATATTGTAATTATTACCTATACATTGTATTGTATACATATCGACAAAAAAAAATAAAAATAAAAATGATAATGAAAAAACACATTTGTTCCTAGTTCGGTTTGCCACAAAAAGCATTTTGTTGTATTATAGCAAAAGGTCGATACAATATTGTGTAAGATTCAATGGGTGTGTTGTGTGTGCGTGATGACGTACGTTCATAAAGAAGAGCCAGAGAAATCGGGCAGAACGCGTTCAATTATCCGAAGGCGATCCCGGTGGAAGTAAAAAGAAAAAATAAATAAATAGAGATACCGGATATTCGGCAGCAGCTTATATATTGTATCGGATCGTTACGACCCTCCACGCCGAACCTACTTATTTCGATATTTTTCACAAATCCAAAACCCGCCGACTTTCATCCGAAAATCTGCTCTGCTCCCACTTAAAATTTCAAAAATTTCAAGTGTTCAAATATTTAGTTGAAACAAAGATGATTGTGCGTTCATTAGATAGATGCCCATCAGACACGATTAATGTGAATTCCGAAAGGGGTTTGTTGTGATACTGTTCGTGTTAAAAAAAATCGATTTATTTTTATTTCTAACCATTGACATATTGTTTTGGAGCAATACAAAATATTATTATAGTAGGTATATAGGTACTATACTGCTATACAATTAAAAAATTGATAGCACCCAAAATTGATTTGTATTATTGTATGAAGTGCTTCAAATAAGAGTAATTTTAGTGGTCAAAAAATTGTTATACAAATCATTATTTCCGTAAATATAAGTCACGCTCTACGCGTGACGTCATAAAATCACACCGTCACGCAGCCCGTATCCAAACTATAAACAATTGAAATAATTACTTGACGTTCAAGTTATAAAAGCAGTAAGCACATTTCTAAAAGGGTTATATATTTCATCATAATAGGAACTTATTATTTCCATAACATTGTTTTATGGTTACCTAGTTTGTAGGAATGATTCAACATGAAAATGTACAAAATAGAATAGATCAATAATATTATATTATACTTAGTAATTTAAAGGTTAGGTTAAAATTATGATTTTATGGTTACAAATGTTTACGAATTGTATGGTTTGACTTCGGACCGAAATATTAAACTATCAACTCTATACTATGAACGGTAATTAAAAACAGGCCGTCATAGACTGTGAAGAATGATCCTAACAAGGTGTATCGGAAGGGTTTGGCGATTATTTGTCTTTACATTGTTACTCAGATTTAAAATCATCACCTGCAGACCCACCCCGAATGGTTGACGGTTGTATAATATATTATTATTGTTGTTGGTCATAAAAATCTTCTCACGCGTGCTAAACCCGGGTCGTCCGAATTGCATGCCGTCTCTTGGAGGGGTCTGTCCGAATTGCATGCCATTTCTTAGAGGGGTATATCCGAATAAATAACTTACTTTTCAACTGGAGGATCGGGATTTTGTTACATTACAATAAAACATAAATATTGTAGAAGGTGACACTGTGAATAAGAATCATAAAATAAAACTATTTTTTTTTCATCGACAACAAAGGCCATTAGTTAAATAAAACTATTGTAGTTTAGGGTAATCAAGTGAGTGTATTTTAAATAATATTATTTTTAAATTTGGCTGTGTTTTTTTTGACATTTCAGGCAAACAATATTACAATTTAAATAAACAAAATAATATATAATAATAAAATATGATTAATCTGTTGTGAAACAGACCGAGACCACAATACACTACATTACTCCAATATAGAAACTGTTTGGGAAAATATTTACACTTATATAAAAATATTTCAATCCAGAAACTAATCACTAAACAGTTGTAACAACCATACATAAAAGAGAGTTTCTTTACATGCATTTTTTAAAAAAAATTAGGAAAGTCCAAAAAAAAGTTTAAGTTGTTTAAATGCATAGTAAATAAACGTATGGTGTACGGCATGCAATCCGGAAAAAGCCCTCTAAGAGATGGCATGCAATTCGGACAGACCCCTCCAAGAGATAGCATGCAATTCGGACAGACCCCTCCAAGAGATAGCACGCAATTCGGACAAACCCCTACAAGAGACGGCATGCAATTTGGACATTTTTTTTTTTTTTTGGCATGCAATTCGTGTGCAGCCGCTAAACCACCACCACCGCCGTTCTAGTGTCGATAATAATAATTAATTTCCTCCCCTTTGGGTGAACAAAATCTCGTTTGGAATATTCGATGTGTTCTGTGTACCTATACTATATAAGTATATAACATATTAAATAGTATGTATACTTATTATTATTAAATAGTAAGTACACTAATTATTATTATTATTATTAAATAGTATGTATACTTATTATTATTATTATTACGAGTGCAGCGGAAGACGATTTAATGGAGATCCGTGAATTCGAAAACGACAGACGGCGCAACGGTCCCGAGGGAAGTAGCAGATAATATTATTTTAATGCGGTAAATGTGGAGTGTACTAAAAGGATTAAACATGATGTATTATAAATTTATAATATTTTACATGTATATAATATAAAGATAATATTATAGTATGTAATATACAGTGTCGTATCCAGGTGGTTATAGACGGGTTGTAACCCAACCTCTTGAAAATTGTTAAATAATAAAAAAAAATGTTCACTAATTAATAATTTTTAGATAAAATTTATTAAACATTTAATTTTAACCCCTGCACTTCCTCTCTACCAAAAAAAAATAAATAAATTATAATAATTCTGGATACGCCACTCATATCATAAATTGTGTACCTACTTAGGAAATTGTTGACGACAATGCGATAGAAATGTTAAAATCTAATACTTTATACCTGGGTACTGAGGTTCCCACATGAAACGGAATTGATATACAACAATACGAGCTGGCACAATGTGTACAAGTTTTATAATAATATAGAATACGTTGGTTTATTCATCGAGACCTAGTGCCACCGCAAAGTCTACAAAGTTGCATTGATAATATTGAAACGATCTTTTAATATAATACAATACCGTAGTTTTCTATATTTTGCGAGTATGTAAGCATAATAATTGTCAATTATTATAGGCTGTATTATCGTTATAACTAGGTTCAAGATCTATGTATTTAATAAGTAGGTACCTATCTTAAGGTCATGTCAGATCAGAAACACTTGGACCACCACCATTTTCAGGTGTGAACCAATGTTCTAGAAAAATCAGAGGTTCTTTATAGGGATAGTCGAATTGCACTTATTGAATACAAAAAAAATGGTCGAATTACACTTAGTAAAAGAAAATTGTTTTTGTGTACATGCATCCCTGAATGGTGCTTATACCTAATTTGATCAGTACCTACAATTAGTTTAAAATCTTTACATTTCAATTGTATCGTTACATAATATATTTTGTTCATAAGCATACATATTTAAGTTCCTGATGAATGTGCTAAAAGTAATATTTAGTGACGAAGAGAATAAAAGCTTAATTTTGATGGATACAAATATCGATGAATTATAATTCTTAAATAAATGATCCCATTTGATAAAAATATTTTGATAAAAGAAATTTAAAAAAAAATGGTTAAAAATGTTGGTTTATAATCCACACATAGAAAATAAAAATTACTGATTTATTATTTTTTTAAATCAAATATAATATTTAGTAATATAGACTGACAGACTAGACTTTGCGCAGAATTGTTTTACGTAAATGGATACAATCATTTATCATGGCATTCAAATGTATCACATATATTACAGTGTGTTACTTAATGACGAATTTACTACTCGGCTGTGATAAGCCACTATACGCGGACCCTCCAATTTTCTATTTGATGACAAATTTACCAAACGGCAATCTTACCAAACAATCAATTTTAGAAGATAAATTTCACCACGATCAATTGACTGTATTACATAATAATAATTATTGAGAGATTGTATAAATGTATTTTATTTTATTCCTACCGATAATTTAGCTATTAAAATTAAATCCGAGGCATTATAACGATAATTTTTAAAGCGAAAATCCTAATAAAATTTGTATTCACAAACAACATACTAAAATAAATTATGATGATGATATAAAATAACTTAAATATTATATTAAATATTCGTGATAAACCTTTTTCGTTGATTACAAAATTGAATTTTGGATTTATTTAATAGGGGATAATGTTTTACATCACTACATCAGTATATTTAATTTTGTTGAAATTATTTTAAAAAGCATTCCACGGGGTTCAAAAATATGTGATATTAAAAAAAGGCATAAATTCTTGCAAATACAATTGTGTAAAATGTATTGTTTATTTAGCAGCAGCATTACATTTTTCGACTGACGAAATATTAACTAAATATTAGACCGTTAACGTATTTATTCGATTTCAAAAATAGTTGAAATAGGTCTAAGGGATATGTCATTCAGAAACAACGCGATAATATAAATGGACGTCTGTCATAACTCATAATAATCATACGTTTCATTTAAAAATAAATATTAGTGTTTGAATGATTGAAGTACTGCCAGTTTTATGGTGCCAAAGTATAATAAAAATTGATGTAGCCGATGTCCATGCCAATAATACATAGATAAAGCAGACTTTTATGAGTTTTTATATTTCTACTCGTTGACGGTTATGTTACATAAAATGTCGATGAAATAAAAATATTATTGTATATTTTGAGCATTTTTGGAAATATTTCGGTTTGTTAAGTGATTATTTTTATATAGTAGTTTGAAAATCCAAAAATGTGATTGATGTATTTCGAGTGTTTGTGATCACCAAAAAGTAAAATTAAATTTAGCTATAAATGTGATTAGAAAAACAAAAATTATATTTCAAATTTTCATTGTACCTACCTATAAACATTTTTTTTGAAGTATTGCGTTTATTTCATATTTGTTTTGATCTTCTCTTCCACCTGTTAAAATTGAAATTGAATGGATTGCGATGGTTCGTTTTTATTTGGTTATTTCTTTGCTCTAAAAAAAGAATAAAGCTCCTGCTTTTCGAGTTTTCATCAGATTTCCAAATCTGATTTCAATCTGACTTCCAGTCAGATATAAAGTCATACATCTGTATATTGTCTAAAATCAAGATTATAGGCACTCACACGAGGACACGAGGCATCCTTTTAATAAGTACAAAACAATAAATATTGAACACCGTGACGGTATAATATGTCTCACCAAAAGAACTGTTATTATTATTTAATATCCAACAATTAATCTTACTTAGGTCATTGTAATGTAACGCGAGGTAGGCTATAATATTCATGATTCATATCATTCTGTAGTGGGGTTAGCTTGATTCTGAGAGGCTTAATATTTATTTTCCTCGAAGCATTGATAGATCAATGAAGAAATTTATAAATACATAGGTACGCTTTATATGGCAAACAAATGTACATAGAATATTGTGTAGGTATTACAATATTATATCAACTATTGTTTAATAAGTGTACATTGTCAGAGTTTCACACTTTCATTAGGATAAATCTTAAGTTTTTATTAAATCAGAAAAAAACGATTCTTGTAAATATACAAAATACAAATAGTATAATAAAGCATTAACTGTTTTTTTTTTTTTTTTTACTCACAAATCAAAGAGTACATTTAATATTCATAAATTCTAATAAATTGTGATAATGAAGCATTTAAAAGTAGTAACTCTCACTTAAATCATAGAAGATAAATGGTTTATTTAATTTACATTATTTAACTATTACAAATTTTAAATTTCCCATACATGTGTACGTTTTTCTTCGAGAAAAACAATTATGTAATGATATTAAGTATAAATGGACTTAATAAAAATAGAGTTTAAAAATAATTATTCATACCACCAAATAAATTATCACTTAACAATTCATAATTATCAATCCAGAACATTAATTCTAATCTAACGTCACTAACAACCAAATACTAACGATCCCAAATGTTTATTCAATTAATTAATCTGAATTAAATTTGTATTTTACAATTTTACTAGGACCTAAAATATCATAATATTATCTGTATCACATTTTGAATTCATAGGTATATTTTTCCGGGCATCGGATACCTGATATTTAATATCAATAATGTGCCATTGACCATTTGAAATTTACCCATCTAGCCATATTCACTGTAAATATTAGCGATAAATTGCACAAAAGTTGGATAAACAAATTTAAAAAAAAACATTAATTGAATATTTGAATAGATTATTATGGTAGACATTGAGTTTTAGGATTGATGTTTAACACATATTACACAATAAGATTTTAATATTTAATAGTAAATGTAATATTATTGGCCGCCTCCTAAACACTAATATAAAATAGTTTTGTAAAGTACAGCATACATTTATACGCGAACTTAAAAAATTAAAAATACCAAGTTATTAGGTACCTCAGTTGTAATTTATAGTAGGTATACTTAATACAAATAAAAAATTATTTTTTGTGAACGTATCTTGGCAAATTACGAGTTTATATATTTTACCTACTTATAGGTACATATAATATAAGTGAGCTCGACAAAGGAAACTTTATATAATACTACACACGTAGTATATACTAAAGGCGAAAGGTTAACTTCATGACGTTCCTCTTTGTATTTTATTTAATGATATTATATATATATGCAGCATTTAGTTTTAAACAGAATAAATTATAAATTGGACGAGAACGTCCCCATTTAGTAAATAATTAAAATATAATACGTATATAAAATAAAATAAAATTTGTATACAATAAACTATAAAGATCATTTTTTTCTTTTACTTTCCGAAAATTATAATATATATGACACCTGGCCATGTCTAGGTTGAAGTATAGCAGAATAAAAGAGCATTAAATCTTTTGAATGTTAATGTGTTAAATTTTTTTTGGCTGCTACAGTGTTGCAGTGTCTAATATTATAATAAACTCATTTGAGAGGAACTTTTTTCATACATAAGAGTATAAAGTATAAACAGATACACACATTATCCTCAGTACTAATGTGTGTAGTTAAGGGAACGGACTATAGGGAATGGTAAAAAATAATTAATTCTGTGGAAAATAAATTTCAATTTAAAACTCTACTCAACATATTATTCTATTTTTTTTACCAGCCAAAATGATGACGCAAACCTCGTAGGTTGGTATGGCCATCCCATGCTTATATTAAGGGCATACTTATATATTATTATTAAATTATTATTATAATCCGGTTCGGATTAACAAGGATCAGAGTTTGATATCTGTCAACACTCTTGATAAAATTTAAAACATTGTATGCGTGTTTGAATATGAAAAACTGAAAGAATTTAATTCAGTTTTAATCAATTTGTCACACCCTCTTTGAGTAGAATTATTTTGAACAATACGTCATATTCAATGCGGATTTAAAACATAACTACACAATCAACATTTTCACCCTGATTGTGTTGAATGAGAGTACGACTATATTTTTTATAGTCTACATCGTTTTCACATGTAATGTCGATATAATTTCAAATCAATGAAAACTGAAGGAGAAGTTTCTCGAGGAAGAAATAATGAAGAGAGCGTTTTGAGTAAATTGGTTTATGGATGTATGCTTTGAACACAATATGTGAAGATATAAAAACGTTTTGCAACATTTCCTTAGATACCATTGATCAGCATGTTGTTACAAGAGATTCGAGTATCAAAAGACATAATGACGATGTAAACAAAATTATTGAATGGTTAACAATCGAAAATATTTTCCCACAAACGAACAAAATTAAATTATTATCAGATTAAATAACTAGTTTAATTAAAAGACGAAACTGTCATCAGTGGGTGGCTTCTTCATTCAAGATTTTCTTCTTTTTGAATTATAGCCCATGCTCTTATTGTGCTTTATTGTATATTTCATTAATAAAAAAAAACAACTGATAATGATGGGATTATAACTGTTATGATCCTTATAACATAGGTGTTATCTTAATAAATAATATAGTCGAATTAAAATTTGATAATTTCAAATTCAAGCAAGCAAACTCAGCTCTCCAGCTTTTGAGTGTATTATCAATTTGATCATATGATTCAGTTCCTATTGATCCTCTATTACTATTTCAATAAAATTAGTTTAAATACAAGATTTCAAAATAATCCACACGAATATTTACAATGTAAATTATCTCCATATACCCTTTGGGCTTTGGCTATATTTAACGAGGTGAGTGTGTGAAAAGTTAAATATACTATGAATAATATATTTGAACAACATTAAAAAATATCGTCGATAAATCCCTACAGTTAATTTCCCAGGAATTTTCACATGACTAACACTTTGAATCGAAACACGTCAATCGAGTTTTACTTCTAAAATTTTTTCGTTTAACAAATGAAAGCACCGAATTTTTATCGAATACCTATTTCCATGGTGTACTATACTATGTGTATCTTACGGTACATGAATACCTAATGGTACGATATTACAACCTGTTCCGTCGAATATTACATGTTGATTAGTTGTGTATAAACATTTTTCCACTTATATAGATAGTTCTGTATTTTTCATAAAGGTTAAGAGTGAATCAAATATAAAATTATCAAAAAACGTTTAGGTTTATTTTTACAATTACCTACTTAAAGAACAAGTTATGTAAATAATAAAATTTTAATAAGTGAAAAACATGCATATTATTTTATAATGTACTATATATTATATTATATCATATTATAATTTACTTTTTTTTTTTACTGTAGGTACAAGACGAGTAAAATTCTATCTGAGTTCCCAGATTTTTTAACCATTTTTTTTTAATCATCAAATCTAATCGTGTTGATATTAAAAAAATATCAAGTTTAAAAAGAAAAAATGTTACTTAAAATTTGAATTTTTTTTTGTTGCTAAATTGTTCGACCTTACTTGTCAGGTTTGAAAAAAAATAAAGTTCAAAAACTAGTGTTTGCACTTAAATAATAGAGTATATTTGACATGATACTGGTAAGAAGTGTACAAACTCAAATAGTATACAACTTTGTTATAGGTAGTGTTTATTGTTTGAACTCTCTAGGACAACTCTCTGGTCAGTTTTGTATAAAACTACAGTTAACATACTTTACCGTAGGTTTGGACCACTCAAAGTTACTATAGAGCTAATTTTTAGACCTTTAAAATATAGCATAGCAATGAAAAAATGAAAAAGTTCATTAAAAAGTTTTATTGATGATTGGCATATATTATTATATTATAGTGAGTTTACTAATTTACAATAGATTTTTTTTTACATCGCATCGAATTACATTAAAATAATATTAAAATAAAAAAAAAAACACCGATGAAATAGCTTAGGTATACGCACACAAATTCCCTTTGTCAGCACCGATTTGCGTACGTTAATATTTTATTATGATAATGTCACGGGTAGGTTTACGGTTTAGTAATAATATAATACAGTAAAACCTCTAAATATACAGTACACTATATTATATAGGTGGCTGACATTTTGTCCACTATTTAGAAGGTTAAGTTTGGAGAAAGTTTGTGGTTGATTCCAAAAAAAGCGTCCTATATTTGGAGGTGTCGCTATTTAGAGGTGTCCGTTAGCAGAGGTTTCAATAATATTTTTTTAGGCGCGATTCCCGAGTGTAAATTCCTTCAGCAAACCGGCCTCAGTGCCTTTAATATTCTTTTATAGTCAGCTAGTCGAAGGTGCGATGGTATAATATACCTACTTAATAATAATACATATTATTATAATACTATTTATCGATTTATCCGTCGCGTAACAATCATTATATCGGGCCATTTTCGAGAGTCTGCTGCAGTGATCGCTGCTATGGCTGGTAGTTGAAATAAGTATATCTGAAGGAAAATTTTGTAGAAACTATATAAAAAAAAAAAAAATATAAAATCACAATTGAAGGGGGAAAATCCAAAATGTGGTATTGCCAAAAATTCGAAAATCGAGTTAGACATCGATTTTTATGGAAAAAAATGAGAGGAATTCGATTTTGCAGTCAGAATTAAATTATATCGATTACTTTTGTGAATACAATCTATTTTAAAACTGATGTCCAATGCATAACGTGATACTGCTACATTTAATGTCAATGCAAAAGTGGTATTACATGTTCAAGTCAAAACGTATTATTGCCCATGTTATTTGTATTGAGACATACTCATAGGCTGAA
>WHPZ01571254.1:0-16215 GCA_016617965.1 Macrosiphum rosae | reverse complement strand
GCAATGGTTTGCTTGCCTTTAATATATTCAGCCCCCCCCCCCCAAGCCAAAAGTTGAAATTGCGTCTATAGGCATACTTCTTATCATTGCAAAACGTGGTATAGCCAATATTAAATTTTTCTTCAAAACATAGTATTGTCTTCAATAATGCGTTTTGGATCAACAAAAATAGGAACAATATCAAAACGTGCTATTGCCATTACCTTTCCAAAACCTGCAATACCACGTTTTGGCTTGTGAACACTTTTTTAAAGTATTAAAACTAAGTTTTAAACTCAAAATAGATTTATTTTGACAGCCAATCGTTTTTTTTTTCATTTTTTACATTTGATTACACCAATTACAAGTGTTAATTCAAGTCATAGGACGTGATATAGTTTTTCTTAATTTGTGAACATTTTGATTTTTGGCAATACCACGTTTTGGATTTTCGCCTTCAATTTAGGTTCCTATAACACTAAATTATTATAGTATGCGAATACACCGCGCACGACAGACGGCGGCGAGAAACATTCAAAAAGTTCCATTGTGACATTGACGAGCAACACGTACCTACTATACTACACGCTTCCCATATACACTCTAATCGCATCGCTGCAGGAATCTCACGCTCGTTATAAAAAAATAAATAAAAAATTGTAACAACGAAAATTGAGCTTCGAACGCGATACGTCAACACGGTATATTATTGTACAGGTACACATCTACGCTTAGTTATGTTGACAATTTGTTATTTCGTAAAGCGACAGTGGCTAATGCGTTGTTCACGCAACAAAACCATTTTTCTAATCGAAAATATTTATTTCTTTCATAGGGTTGAGCACGTTGCGTACTATCGAATCGATCGGATATTGCAAATCAATGAAAAAAAAAAAACCTAATTAGTTTATTAAGTATAAGCGTTACAAAATCAAAATATATTTTATTGTTTTTCTCTTTAATTTACCTTGGCTATAGATTTTTTCAATTATTATTATACAGCCATTTCAAATAATGTAAATATACATTTCTAAAAATGTTGATATGCATCAGGGGTGGCTTCAGATATACGTGGTTGGAGGGAGGTTATGTCAAGAAAAAAACTTTTGATATTATAATATGTTTTTTTTTTTTGTAATTTTGTTTTTTACAGCGTATACAATTTGTTTTAAATACCTACTGTAAGTGAATGGACCACGGCCGCTAGGCACCCCCAGGAGCCGCCCATGATAAGCATCGAGATAATAAGTGTTTTTACTGTTGAAAAAATCTGTAGGTATTTAAGACTGCATCAGAACAATAGAATAATTTTATGATATGCTTTTATAGACATTTACGGTCACCAACAATGATCTTTTCCCTAATTGATATTTTAAAATTAGGTTTTGCAAAACCTACATTTTATTATATTAGAACAAGCCACGACATATAATATTTATAGTATTCAGTTAAGACTAAATTTTGTTTAACATTATATTTTTTCATGTTATTATTATGTTGGATAAAAAAAATATACCAGCTGTAAAGTTTTCCGCAAGAAAATTAAACTTGGGTGAAATTAGGCATTGTTTTTCGAAATAAAAATATTATATCTCTATAATAAAAACTTTAATAATGCAATACTTAAATAAGTTTATTTTTCATTAAATATTACAATATTTACATATTTGTATAAATATTGTCGAGTTCCATGTTATAGTTGAAATAAATTGATATCAGGTCCATTGAACAATTTGTTATGGCACATTCATTTCATAAAAATATGTCTAGTACATGTTAAGATACATATGCGATATGCAAGGTACTATATATGTATGATATTATTCTGTCAATTTTATTTTCGATTGATTTTCTCCAACCGTTAATGTGTATTATAATAATAAAATATTCATTGTAATGTTTCTTGTATTACCTAAACTCAGAAAAAAAAATATGTCCGATTATGTCACAGAACAGTCGCAGTCGATTCATCATTTGTGTAAAAAGTCGGTTTGTATGTAAATATTTCTAAATTCAAATTACGGTTTATATTAACATCGAGTATGGCCCAAAACTCATGAAACCAGCAATATATAGTTTGAATAATATGTCATGGTCGGCGTGAATGTGTACGAGATGAGCCAAACACGTGTCTAACCATCACGTAAAAATATGACACACTTAGACAGGGCGACCAAAGACAATAAGTTTGAATGTTCAGCGCCGATATGATGTATAACTTCCACGTGGTTTGCTTATGCACTTGTTACATAATATTATTACATGCTCACCTTCACCCACTCACCCGATGATCATATCGCTGAAAACCCAAAATTCATTTTTGAACGAACGCCGCAACGTGTATGATTGTTGTACCTATATAGTGCTTGGTGGAACGATGATATTGCGAGTTTTACATAAAATATGATGACCCAATGCAATTTATAGTAGCACGCCCTTATCTGGCAATTTATTTTTACGACCCAACGCTTTGGTACACCGTTGGATGTGCGGATAACGGCTTATTATAATAATAATAATAATAATAAAAATAATAATCATATTAATATAATAATAATTATAAAATCGTCGAACCTGTGTTTCGGGGAGATAGGTACCTATAAATATTTCATATTATGTGACACGTCCGTAGCGAATGTATTATTATTTAGAGTAGTATCATAATAAACAAAATTCAGTTGAAAACGCTAAAAACAAAGATAAACATTTTTTTTTATACTGCACAGTTATTTGTTTACATATTATTTATTATAGCTTTTCATAGTTTAATGTATTTTTGCTATTAAATGTATGTAATTAAAATTGTTACGTATACTTACAAAAAAATAAAATAATTTTAATTTAATATTCTATCGATAACGAATAAATATTTAAAAAAGTAATTCCATAATATTTTTAATTAAATTAAAAATAAACTATAATAACTATAACTGTGTTAAAATCAGGTGATTATTTATCAAAACATAGAGAAATATAGTAATAAATAATAAAACAAATAATACACCTCTTATGAGGGTTATATTATGGTATAATTTGTTTACACTACCTAATAATAGGTATACAATTTAACATAAATAACAACCTATTTAATTAATTTTATAGTATTAATGTATTTATTTTATAGTATTTTATGTATTTAGTATTATGTGCCATTTTAGATTCTGAGAGGAGGGAGGAAGCTAGTGGTTTTACAATGGAGTTTTTTTTTAAAATTTTCCACTAGAAGGAGTGCTTCGATTTCAACATAATATATGGTATTTTCTCTTATAAAAAATTGGATCAAGATGATTTTTGGAAAGGTAATTTTTCGATTTTCATAATAGTTATTTAATGCCACGGGAAAAACTTCCAACAAATTACGAAAAACCGCTAAAAATGATATTTTAATTTCTAACACTTTGTTTATCATCAGAAACGAATAAAAAATAATAATAATAATATTATAATATTAATTCAACTTACAGGATATAATAAATAATAACAATATAAAATATCCAGACTGACAAAACTTCTCCGCGTAGAATCGTTTTTCTTATACAATGATAATATATCATTGAACACAAGTTTAATACATTCTATTATAAAATGACCTACTTGTAACCTACTGTACAACAGAGCGATATCCCCTTACCCTTTTTTTTTTTGTATTTAAAATATTTTTTGGTCATTTTTTTTTTGTCTTTATGTCATCCGCATCGTTTAAATACATAATCGGTATTGTCTTTTGAAGTTTTTAGTATGGTATTTTAGCGTCTTCTATTTATCCATTTCTCTTTAAAGATAATATTATACCGAAGTTAATTAAATATAAATAATTCTCAAAAAATGAAAATCGGATAACCTAGAAGTCCAAAAAATCTGTAATTATATTATTTTAGGTACTAATAATAATCACAGGAAGTACTCATCGCTAAAATATCTACGTTTATAATCGGTTTCATTATTGATAATTACACACAATTAGTATAACAAGCAAAACCTACATAATCATCGGCTAAACGTTTCCAAAATACGCACTCGATTTAAAAAAAAAAAATAATGGTAATCAATAAATACGAAATTCTTCATCAACTAATAAAAATCTAACTATAGGTATCACCAATGTATGTATATTATGTAATAATAATAATAATAATAATAATAATAAAAAGCAGTTAAGTGCAGCGGTGGTAGAAGTTTGTCCATCGTCCCATCGGTTAGTGTATTATTACAGAATTCGATTTAAATGCACTGATTTCATTCAATAAAAATTAAAAAACGATTCTGAGCGGATGAAAATAAGAAAATGTATGAATCATACATAATGTATTAATAAATATCCATTAATTGTATATAATAAAGGTAGTTGGTAAACTGTAAAGCCTATATTAATTGTTCATAAACTTATCTGTGCATCATTAGAAATAAATTACATTAAATAATAACTGCATCCCAATGGCCTATGTCACCGAGGGTAATTTTTATTAATAAATAATAATAAAAAAAACTAGTTGGAATTATGTAATTTTTAAATTGTATTTGTTTCTATGATGATAAGCGAAGCGTTAGAAAACAATATGTTAGAAAATAAATGTTTGTGGTTTTTACCGTGACATTAAAAAAACTATAGAGAAAATCGAAAAATGACCTCTTCAAAGTACCTCTTGATCCAATTTTCTAAAAGATAAGATACTATATGTTGAAGTCGAAGGACTTGTGGTATACATTTTGTTTACAATATAAAAAATAAATAAACATCATTGTAAAACCATTAGCTTCCTCGCTCCTCTCAGAATCTAAAAATGAAATATAAATGACGTGTAATATAAAATTTTTTTTTCGTGATATTTGTTATGTTTTGCTTGTTATGGTACTTTGTACCTTAGAATGTTTATGAGTATAAGTTATAAATTTATATTAGTAATATTTATAGTTTAATTTAAACATAATAGGAAACAATTTTGTTAATGCAATCATTATTAAGTCATACGAATAAATAAATAAATAAATATAATGACTATAATATTATCTTCTCAAACGTCTTATAAGATATATTATTATGTATATGAAGTATAATATTATTGACTATTGTGGTGCGGCTATACTATATATATAATAGACTCTATAGAAACAGTTAATACTTTGAAAATGTTAATAATGTAATAGTTTTAATAGGTACTACCAACTAATTCATTTATTCTTTCTGTATTGCGTTCCTACTAACAAAATACATAATATCATAAACCTATTCAAAATCATTAAATTATATTACAAGTAAAAATCGCAGTTATCACAACAAGTGTCACAATCCGAATTAAAATATTAAACTTTACATTAAATGTTATAACTCATTAGGTAATAATATAATATTTGGTAGATATATTGATTTGTATTATTAATTGGTTATTAACTGACACAGATAACCCGATAAAATGACATGGATGGACATTGAAATAGTCCACGTTATTATTTCCGTGTTCATAATATTATTAATATGTGTCACTACTCACTATAGGCGTTTTATTTCGTTAATTTCCACTGACGTCCTATACGCTTCGTGTCAATTTTCACAGAATGATTAACCGGCAAGGCGTGTTCAGTCAATAATAATATGTATCTACTTCATACGTATATTGAAATATATAAACACACTTTTAATGGTCGTACAAAAAATAATATGCAAAATAAAATGCGGTGTATAATTTTAATAAGCAGGTATGCCTTACATATAATTATCGGCAGGGAACTCGTTTCCCATTTTCAGTGACACATTTTCGTTTCGGTTGGTAATAAAAAAAAAATTAAATGGTAAGAGCACACGTACTCTAGGAACACGATCAGTATTTTTTAAATAATTATAGTTATGTTTACTTCTGAAAATCAGCTTTAAATATTATTATTTTCGATTTGTACAGAGTTATTTTTGTAGTTAGGTACCTTGGTCAAGTCACACATTTATGTTAAGCACCTTGTGAGTTGTGGCTTAATTATCTTAATTTTTGATTATTCACGGCCAACAAAATTATTATAGATAAATCGTAAACAAACCATTTCATATATTATGTCATATTTGGATTTCCCCGGGTCTCATGGATTTCAAAATTTAAGGCGCCTATTTGTTTAGCTAATTTTTCCATAGTAGCAATAATATTTAATGACGTAGGTATTTAAAATGTCTACAACTTTTCGTTATTATCCATATTATTTTATAACACAGGGATAAATAGCATCAACCGTCATACTTACCATAATATAATATATAAATTATAATTATGTGTACCTATATTTTTAGACTTTGAGTTCTATTTGACAACAAAATTATAATACATAATATTTATATGTATGAATGTACGGCATTACGGTTGGTATATTGTTTATAAATATTTGAAAAGTACCTCCTGATAAAGGTACGCCATCTGTTTTTTCTTTTTTTTTGAATAGGTACATTGACAATATTATGATATTATATAGATTTGTCGAATAGGTTAGGTTAGATGGTTTAATGTAAAAAAAAAATCGGTAAAAATGCTTCACTCCGTCTAAACCTTGAAACGGTATGTGATATAAGGTAAAAATGTGTATTATTTAATATCTGTATAAAGTTTTTTTTTATTTGTTAATTAAATTATAATACAAACAAATGATTGTCATAATGAAAATTTCACATAATTACAATGCGTTTACTGCCAACAATATTTTACCAGCAGTCTAAAATATTATATTTACTACGACTGAGCTATGCGTGACGATATTATGCCATGTAGTTCTCATTTAGAAGTTATAATGACATACATAACTATATAAGTATATTATATATAGCTATTACGCCTAAAAAAAATGTGCCACTTATTATAAAATCATTATAAATTGTCCACACAACGTTAATTACTATAACGATTATAAACGCTTCTTTAATCCGGAGTACATTTTATAACCCTTTTTTTACTACGCTTTTAATCCTTTTGGGATGTTTACTCTTTGATTATTATCTCTCAAAACATTAACATTGCAGCAGTACCTACTTATGACGTAGCTACGTAGGTATATATAGTATTACATGGTATATAAACCAAACTAATTAACTATTCGATAAGATTTATAATATAATCCTACTCAAAGAGTATAATAGGATGATGATTGATGAGGTTAATGCGTTTTATAATAAACTATTTGATCTTTTGTACCAAAAAAAAGCTTAATTTATCTAACCGCTGAGGTAGTATTTTCTATTGAATACCCTGAATGTCCAAAAATATTCCGAATAATACCAATGTCTGGTCTAACCGTGATAGACTATATTTAGCAGGTACACGCTTGTACCCAGGTGTAGTTCATAATAATATATTATAGACATATTCATAAAAAAAAAAAAAAAATTCTGTGAGCAAATAAAATCTTCAAGAATAATTACAATATTTTTCTGATGTTTTGAGAACCAAACCATTTAATGAAAATCAAATTTTTGTATAGGTATTTAATACAAGTTAATTTTATTTTATAAAATTATAAAAATAAACTTCATATTTTCAACTATAAATAAATAAATAGTATCTTATTAAAATATGTTATACCGGTAACCATGTATTACTGGTTCGCATCACAATGCATCAATGTAAGTACATAGAATATTGATATTGAAATCAAATATTATGACGTATTTAATAAACATGTGGTAATTCACTTATGATGAAACTTTTGAAAACTGTTCTGTCTTTTTCGGAAATCATCGAACTAACCATCTCCGACAGGCTTACAAAATATTGATAAGAGATTTAATAGTTGAACAAAATTAAATTGTTGTGTCAATAATAAGATGAATCAGCAGCTATACATTTAGATACATTTGGAACCTAATGTAATGAATGATGTACACTCGGGTACTGAAATAACTGTATGTCGTATAATACTGAAATTTGTGGAGCAAAATTATTATAATTGTCCTTTTCCTCTTCTCGAGTTTACGTATCAAAACGTTGATGTGGGATGACAGACTCTCGTAACATCGATTTCATATTTTTTCCACAATATCATTATCGTCAATTGCACTCTCTAGCTTTATAAAAATATGTCATGTAAAATGCACCTAACCCGATGACTGCCGAAAACACAATCGCAAAGATCAAACGGTCCATGATGCGCGTCCGATTGTGATGCAAATTCATCAGATTACCATATAATCATATTATATTAATATATTATAATTTTGATGCGCTTACCCGGTAACGTACAGCTGGTCCAGCGGAGGTCCGACCGGCTCGGATCCCAACGACATAGGCCAAGCAATGTGCAGCAATGAATCTCGGACGATCACGTCCCAGGCGGTGACGTGTGCGGTTCCGGTCCACTCGGATACGCGTTCCCAACGGACCAATCGACCGCGGTTACCGCGGTTTCTCCGACGCAACATGGTCATCGTGTCCAACCTGTGCTGCTGACTGTTTCCACCACCGCTGCCGCCACTGGACATCGCGTCCTTGACTTTGTCGTCGTTATAATATTACGATTGCATCCTGTAAAGCGGAAGTCCAATAATTAGGTATTATAATATTATATTATTACATATAGACATCGCAGAAGGACGGAATGACAGATATTATGATGGAGGTTATAAATTTGTTTTTCATAGGCAAAGTGAAAAAATGTTTGAGCGGGCTGTGTGTATCACAACACTATGATGATCATCCCTTCTATTTTGTCATGTATATCACTATAGCCAAAGGTTTTATATCAACGAGCGTATAACATATACATTCGATAGATGTTTTTAAAGGCGTCGAAAACACGATTGGAAAACATGAGGTTAGACCCATTAGCGTGGCGACGACGTAAGACGGAAACTTCATTGTTGTTCCCTTTTTAAATAGGATTTGTCGGAAGTCTGCGGGTTCAACACAAGAATAATTCAGTGAATCCGAGAGACAGAGTACTGAATTAATCTGAGGCTTATATTTTCTTCGTGCTAACGTTGTATTCTCCTTAAACCATGCCGACAGTCAACAAACAGACGAACAAACATCTTCAATAATATCCGATCGTATATTCGTGTCGCGTGAAGCATGTTTAAGATCAGTTCTTTATCGAAAATGGCTTTATTTTTTTGCTTGCCCACGTCGTTCACACACCTGAAAAGTTTGCTAAAATATGTAATAGTTCCAATATTATAGTACCAATATAATAAGTATAATATATTATATGGTATAAAAAATTGTTTTATCGCTACTTTTATCGTACCTATTTAACTTAATACCTATGTCATATTTAGACTAGTACTTTTATACAGAAATAATTTTTACAAAATATAAAATATTGATCAATTTATATTCGTAACTATTATTTTTAAATCATTATAGCCTCTCATATCTCCCAACCTATTATTACGGATCTATTCTTGATATTCAAAGATAAATAATTAAAAAATACTCGTCCACATTTAAAATAGAATACATCAACATTCTCAAATAATCATATACCTACTTAACAATTTACCAGAAAAAAAGAGTGATTGTCATTTGAAATATAAACTAGATATTACCACAGGACACTCCTCAAATGGTATTCAAAATCTAAGCATTTTAAAATAAGGTCATTAAGAAGTTATGCGTACGACGTACCTACTTAAAAGTAACACAAAACATGATTAATTGAATATAACCATTATTAAATTAAAAATGTGGGTGAGCATGCTTGGTGAATCAATCTGTATACATATTAGGGTCAATTAACTGTACCTTTATCGTACTTCTAAACTAGGTACGCAAAGACTTGAAATAGCTCTACATTTCTGTAGAAAATTGTTTTAGAAAGTAAAATAAATATTTTCAGGCGAAACAATAATGTTTACAAAAAACGAATCACGTAGAAACAAAACGGTTAAAGTCGGGTATATAACATCCTAACGCAAGCGTATTGGAAAGCATTAGAATCTATTTTTATATATTCTAAACATGCTTTTAACATAAAAGTTTATATACGGGCTGTACGATTTAATATAGCAGATGTTTGTACTATTGTTTTATTTATTTATTTTTTTGGTTAGGCGATAGGTGATATGTAGGTATTTCGATTTTTGTCACACTAATGTAATACGACGAGAGAAAACACCTGGAATAATAGTTTCTATGCTATAAATTCAATGGACAATGAGAGTTAACGTAGAGAAACAGCTCACTGCGAATAAGAGGTAGCTGGTATACATGCGTGCATTATAATTTATTATATTATGTATAGCTGGGGAGAGAATAAAACATTAAAAACAACCGTAATTATATAATACTGGGTCAATGCTTAGTTCACAAAAGAAATCGTACAGTATCCTTCCTCGTTAAAATTAATAAAACGTGAGAGGGTTGAAACATATTATAATATTGCATTAAAAGCGCTGTACGATCATTTATCACCTTCAAAAGACGATTTTAATCGAAATTAAGTCGATTGAAACTACACTGCAGATTATCGAGAAATTTTAAGACTATAATATTATATACATACATATGTTCTGTAGGTACATATTATTCTTTCGTTCGATAAAATGGAATCAGTAGAAATTGTAACCAACAGCCATATTTGAAGGTACGCGAAATTTAATTCAATATTGATAACAACATATCAATTGCATACATTAATAATGGGTTTAATATTCACAGACTTCAATGTTACATAACACGAAATGCTATATAAGCCTATTAATCTCCTATACAAACTGCCTTGAAATACTCTTACTTTTTTTAATTTTTTATTCGACTCATTCAATATTAAACGTTTTCAAATATATGCTCCTCGATACCTAAACTATGCACCTCATGAATATCTTATCGATTCCCTTATAAAATATAGAAATTCGCAATTTTATTTCTACTTTCTAGTTATATTATGATAAAAGAAGTAAAAAAGTAAAATGTACGAATATACTCGAATATTTAAAACATCGAATGTTTATGTGTTAGGTATTATTTTTAATAGGACAATAATACCACTGTGTTTTATTTTGTGTTAGGTACACTAATACAATATTATACCTATATACTTTTTTTCTTGTATAACCGACAGTAGATGAGGCTCTGTGTGAACAATACTACTCATCTGCTTTATACTTATTAACTATAACTTCATAGAAAATAATATCGATTGTTAATCTTTATAATGAATAGGTATATCTACTATTGTTAATCGAAAAATGTGAAAGTGATGACGAGTGATGACAATTCGATTTAGATTTTTGTTCATTATTGAGTCGTTTTTCGTAACTCGACTATATTATAGGAATCCGCAGAGTTTAACAAAGTACGCGATTCAATTGTTGAAAACAAGAGATCGAAAATTAAAATAATACGATTATACTTATAATATTTATGGAATATAGTTTAACACGTAGTCATTTTAGGAAGTTCTTTATACGAATTTCGGTGAATATAAATGATTTAACGACATAATGCTTGTAGGTTTAAAAATATAATCAATGTATATATATATATATATATATGTACTGTAATGCCATACAAGTTCGATTTCGGGAACCTTATAATAGGATCGGCACATTATAAGCTCGGACGTATATTATCGGAGAACATTTTTTTACCCAAGCTTATCCGGTCGCGACTGCAGCTGTAAAGCGTGAAGGTATAATAATATAATATATGATTATGGATTTTTGGTATTACTATGTACCTACATAATAATATTATCGTGTTGTACTCGTATGGCATTTTTTTAGAAAATTAAAAAACTTTTTGTCAAATCGAGAGTGTCATTTACCCTGTCCCATTATATTATGGTACATATGGTACAATACTAATCGATAACACACGGGCGCGTCGCCGCCAGAAGAGGAGCGAAGCATAACAGCAAACATAATATTTTCATGGTGAATTTATGTACAAATGGCGTTTTTACGGCCGTAAATATTTGATAATAATAAGATTAATAATATTTCGATCTAGGTGGGAATTAGGAGGTAGGTACGACTTACATTATGCAACGATAAAGACGACTTGAGATTTGTTGGTATACAGCAAACCGCTTATCACTTGACCTGTACAAACGTTTTCTACCGAGACAGATGTCCCGTTTAACTGAATAAATATGAAAATGTATTTGCATACCGTGTAAATTGTTTCTGTATAATTACAAAGTTAAAAACAACTCTATTTAATTAAAAATTATACATTTTGAGAAAAAAAGATTAATGAATACATTTAAACTTGACGGAACGACGCGAAAGAATGATGTTACAGTTTATCGTCATTATTAATAATATCATAATCTTCAACATTTATATAAACTTAGCTTTCAACCACACTTATTTAATAGGACGTTCACTAATTGTTTTCTTTCTCTGACCAACAACATAATACGAAAATGCGTTTACAAAAGCTTAATTTTTTTTATGGTTTTTGAGTAAAAAAATTACCTGTTATTTTAGATAGTAATATTTGTGAAGATTTTATGTTTTGGTTTTATATTAAATTTATTATTTTTCTTTATAATATAGAGTATAGACCATAATACATTTTGGAAATTTAAATGGATATTCCATTTTACAGCATTTAGATAAAACTGTATGTCAAACACTCAAATATTATTAAATATTATTTATTATTTATATATTATTTAATATTTTCAAGAATAACATTTCTGTACTATTTTATTGCTTATTATTATTTTTACTCAAATAGGTATTACTAAAAAACCATAAAAAACCATTTTGCATAAGTGTATTTTGTGTATGAATATGTTTCATGTGGAGAGAGAAAACAAAATAGTGTGCTGACATCCTCTTAATTATAATTTATAACCACCTTTTTTGGTGTTGTTTATTTGAGTTTTCTCTTGTTTTAATACGTATATTTAGTTTAAGATTAAAACTTTTATTTTATTATTTAAATTTAAGTACGTTTTTTGCGGAAACTGTCATTAAATGTATTCAAGTACCCACGAATAATATTATTCAATCACAACAAAATAAACAGATAAAACTTTATTGATATTTATAGAAAAAAAATCTAAAAAAATTGAAAACTGAAAATGTCCGTAAACAGCTCAAAAAGAGTAATATAATAAACAACTAGTGAAAATGTCATATAACGTTCATTTGTTTTAGAGTTACACGAAAAACCAAAATCTATTTTTTGGAAAACCGATTTTGCGTAAAAATTCCCGTTTTTCCTAAATTTTTATGTTGTTTTTCCCGGCGCTTGTGAAAACTACTGAGAAATTTTTACTTTTGACTCCCCAAAGTACCAACTAGATTCCCTTTCCTATCAGAAAAGATACTGTTGAAGAAAATCCAAGCATTTTTACTATCCTAAAACGTGATGACAGACACAAAAAAAAAAAAAAATTAAATAAAAAAAAAAACACACACATCATTGTAAAATCAATACATTCATCGTTTCAATCAGAATCTAAAAACTATCATCAAAGAACTTCAACATTGTAAATCCCAGCCTCTACAAAATTATACAATATAATAATTCTATGTACATAAATATTTTTGTTTAATCTTGGTGTGGTCTATGAATGAGTGCAAGACTATTATTATACGTGTGAGGGTTAATATGTAATAATACATTTTGATGATCAATGGAATTTTTATTTTTTATTTCAACACGCTTTAAAATTGTTTTTGTTTTCCAGAATACAATTGTCAATTATGTTAGATGTTGGCAATGTTGGCATACATTTTGATTTTTAATAAAAGATCATTCATAGTTTGGAATTAATATTATTACACTGTACATAATATTATTAATTATTATTATGAAACTTTACTTGTTTAATAATATTATTATTCAATACATTTTGAAAGTATTTACTCGTTTATATTTTCCTCGCATGCACACTTCACATTTAAAAAACGTTCAAAAAACACGCTAAGTACCTACCTATGTATATTAATTATTATTATTAATTTCGCCCAGAATGGTTTTTTTTTTTAATGCAAACATTAATCGTAATTTTAAAGTTTAAATAACAGGTACAAGTACCATTGATTTACATATGTTTGAATGTTTTTATTTTTTAAATTCAATCCTGCTTAAACATTATATTCTAGTACCTACTTATCAACAATTATATAAAAAAATGCCTTTATACGGTTTAATATGTTATAATGTACATCTAAGCTTATACATGTATACATATATTATAATATGCGTCGCTTTAAAGTTATCCTTGAATAATGATAAATATGCACTTTTTAGTCTAGATTGAATTCAATCTTTAAATTAATACGTTTTTTCGGAACCTAAACCTATGTATTTTTAAATTAAATGGTTAGTTGTACCATTAATCTTCGTTTCCAAATATTATAGTTCGATGAGCCACACAAAATATTTTAGTATTGTAATTTATCAGGAACTATTATGTACAATATAACTGAAAGCGATTTGAAAACCATATTTTTACCATAATATTATATAGGTAATGTGGTTTTTATAATTCTTTGTAGAATGAGTTTTATAAGTTATTACTATTGTTAAACATCACTTTTATGGTAGGTACTTAATATTAATAATAAAATCGCTGAAGAAATTGTCAAAATGACGATATAAAGCATAAAATCTAGGTAGTATACGATTGTATTGAGAAAAAACCAATCCACAATAATAATATACAGTATAAAAAAAATATATAAGACGTAAAAACGACTATTAGATGTTAGTTTTTTCATCAGTAATTTAGTTGAGTGGTAAATTAAAATATATACGAAACAAAATCGGGTGACAGAGAAAGAAAACCTAAAAAATAAAAGTAATTGCGTATCTTTAATAACACCATAATAATAATAGTATTATGATCATCGTCGGGTTACAAACAGGTGTCTTTTCGTTTATTATTTTAACGGCTCTATCAGTTTCATGTTTGTTTTTTTTAATTATTATTTAATTAAACTCGTCACAAACCGAAGCGTGCGGTAAGCTATAAATACAATGGTTTACCGATAATACCAGTAGGTAATAATAATTAAAATAAACAAGTAATTTTTAAAAACAGTGTAAATTTGATTTTCAATAACCGATCCGTCATCCATTCTTACCCAGCTATTGCAGCTATCGTATTTATTATTATCATCGGTACATATTATTATTAAGAAGAAAGGTTAAGCTAGGTTTCAAAAAAAAATTAAAATATGCATAATTTAATACCAATTACGTAATTATGTCGTTATCATAATAACGGTCAAGTCACAGATGGCTGCGATGAATGGTGAGACAAATGGATTATCGGGGTAGCCCTCTAGATCGAGTACAAAAAAATTTTTATAATCATATTAATCTTATTGGTTTTTAAATAAGACGAAACGGGGGATGTGTTAAAAACATAGATAATGGATGATTTGCTGATTAAACACAATATTCCTGCTATACTTTTATAATTTAAATTTATTGAATTCATCAAAATTAATTAGTAAACTGTCAAAGTACCTACCTGTATATCCAACGAGTGGAAGAACTTTGAAATATTAAATTGAGTTAGACCGACAATGAAACGATTATTTATAACATAAGTCTAAGTGGATACTCTGATAATAATTATATGCATATTAAAATAGTATTGTGCTTATAAAATTATGTGCAAGTAATATAGCCTACAGTACTGCTGCGCATCATTAAATTTATATTTATTTTTTTTTATTATTGATTTAGGCCATTGGGTGGTTTTTACTGTGTGGAAGGGTACTGTGGGCTTAAACACGTCTACACAGTTGGGCAGATTTTTTGGTTGGGACCTGTAAGTATTTCCAATGCCCGGATGGCGACACTTCTCTCCGGACACCGTGACTTGCCGAAGAAAAATGCCACCTGCGGCCGAAGTTTTGAACCGGCGTCGGTGAGCGTCGCAACCGACGCCTTAGTCCGCTCAGCCACTCAGTCTCCCTAAATTTATATTATAAATATTAATAATTGTATACACGGTTGTGATCGAGGAATAATATGAATTATAAATTATTTTACAATATCTGACGACTGTCCAATATGTTTTCTACTAGATACCCACTAATTAATGTTGTATACGTTTAATGGTCTCTGTAATATTATAGTAGTAAGTGCCATCACCAATAAAAAATGAAACATTTCAACAACAGTACCTAAATACATATTATATTATTATCTATTTACGTCTGAACGCCTCGGCGAGTAACGCAAAATGGACAGTTCGGTCGATACCTCCAATGTCTACACACGTACGTAATGAGTTTCGCTCCGTTATCGCAACCGCCTACGGTCTTAATAATTAAGTATTCCGTCTGAGATATAC
>WHPZ01571253.1:0-15006 GCA_016617965.1 Macrosiphum rosae | reverse complement strand
ATAATATCATTGAATTCAAATGTAATACCATCCATTATACAGTGACCCACTTGTAACCTACTGTACAGCAGAGCGACACCCACTTGCCCACCTTTTTTTAATCTTTAGGACTCCAATAGAAATTACTTGCCGACCCCTGGGTTACAGCATATACTATACTTATGAAAAACCTTGTTATAAATGTTCCATTCTTAAATATAAAAAAGTCGCTCTGCTGTACAGTAGGTTACAAGTGGGTCACTGTAATGTATGGTGTTAAATTTGAATTCAATGATAAAATATCATTGTATAAGAAAAACAATTCTGAGCGAAAACGGTCAGTCAGTTTACGATATTACAAAGTATATTTGATGATATTATTGTGACTAAAGTAATTTATATATAACCTATTTACGTGGAATCTTATTTTAAATTTTCAATCCTTAGCTATAAAAGTTGAACATTTTCTAAATTTTTATCTACAAAATAATTATTACATTTTAAATTTGATAAATTTTGTCAAAATTCGAACTTTAAAAGCTTATAAAAAAAAGTCGTGACTACGTATTTTTAATATTTTTCAACTGATATTGGAAAAATATATATGGAGCCTTGTATTAAATTATTACACTTTTTGGCACAACAGATAAAACTTTATTGATATTTTTAGAAAAAAAAACTAAAAGCATTGAAAACTGTAAATGTCCGTAAACAGCTCAAAAAGAGTCAAAATATTTTCAAAATTGTACGGTGCATGGGAAATACTAATATAAACATTCAGTGAAATTTTCATGTATTTACATTTTTGAATCGCAACAAAATAAGGAAATCGCTATATGAGAAATCGAGTGAATATCCAATGTTGTAAAAATTTGAATTTCAAATGCTCATAAAAATTTAAATTGAATTTCTTATAGACATTTTATTTTTTGATAAAGGTAGATAATCTTATAAGGAATCTTGTGTTACATTTTAAAATCTTAGATTTAAAAAAAAAATTTTTACGAATTCTTAACTCAAAATAATTTTCTTAATTTTTCTATATTTTATCAATTTTTGAATTTTAAATGCTTACAAAAAAAAACTGTGACTAAGGATTTTTAATATTTTTCATCTGCCTTTGAAACAATATACTAGGAGCCTTCTATTAATTTTTCATATATTTTTACTCAACAAATAAAATGTTATTGATATTCGTAAAAAAAAAACTAATAAAATTGGAAACTGAAATTGTCCCTCAACAGTTCAAAATAAATCAAAATATTTTGAAAATATTATCGTGTATAGAAAATGCAAATATAAACAATCAGTGAAAATTTCATGTATTCACTGTCATTTGTTTTAAAGTTACACCAAAAACTAAATTCGATTTTGCGTAAAAATTCTGGTTTTTCCTTAATTTTGACTCCTCAAAGTAAAAACTATATTCACTTTCCTATCAGAAAAGATACTGTTGAAGAAAATCCAAGCACTTTTACTGTCCTAAAAGGTGATGACAGACACAAAAAAAAAAATAATAAAAAAACAGACATCAATGTAAAATCAATACATCATCGTTTCACTCAGAATCTAAAATAAAAAAAACACACATCATTGTAAAATCAATAACATTCATCGTTCCACTCAGAATCCAAAATGAATTTGATTGGATTTGAATATTTCTAGTAATTTTTGGAATATTACTTTTATAACGTTCCGAATTTCTGTTAAACACGCAGTATTCCAACTTTCGATAAAAGGTCGGAATTTTATACTTTATACAACGTACTATTAGAGAATAATGCATGAGTTATTTTTTATTGTTTTACTTTTATTTTTATTTATTTTTTGTCAATTGTAGTGTTGTTGAAGTCAACACATTATTTGAAGCTTTGTTAATTAATATATACAATTCTGTAAAAGATGTTTGACAAAAATAAGACAATTATTTTGAAAATGTATTGATATTTTTTTAATAACACTAACACCAACTTAAAAATAGGTATCTAATATAACTGTCCTAAATACTATTTGCGTATCAAACAAATACTATTTTTAAATGATATTATAATATTAATCCTGAACCTCAAAATTTGAAGAAATATAATATAGAACTATAACCACAAAATTAAGTAATATTAAGAAAAAAACTCAATTAATGTCTTAAGTTGTAGTTTGTTCCTTGTGGTATCAAAATAACAATAAAACTATATGAATATAAAATATTACTTATAAAATATCGTAACGAGTGAAAAAAATATCAACTTTCATTGTACATTTTCATTTATTGGAATATTTGTATTTTGAATAACGTATGTGAATACGAAACTTATTCTCGACAAGACGTCATGCTACAGTTTGTGCTAACATTTTTATACATAGCACGTCAGATTAACATGACATTTTTATCGTTTTTTTTTTATATGCCTTTATGGTAATGATTTTGGATTTGAATACGTTAAGGTATATTTATATTCCCTAAGCAATACAATTATCTTTTTGAATATTATATTTTCATCATAGCTATAAAAGTATGTATATAATATTATACCAAATTATGCAAGAATAATTTGAAAAAAATATTTAATTCTAAATAAAAAACCATTTGATTTAATACACTATTATAGTTAATATACTAGGGGGTATCTAAAAGTAAGCTTTCCTATGCTAGGTATGATATATAAGAAAATGCACTGAAATCGAAAAAATATATTTCCTCACATCAGGATAATGTATACTATTTTCCAGATATATTTTCACTGTACTTCTAAATACATTTTTAGTAGGTTTTTAAATGGTAAGTAACCTCGATGTTGACTTTGTTTCACTTCTGAATGATTTTCTACCTAAAAAGTTTATAATTTCGGAAAATATAAAAACATAACAAAAGTTGGCTTTTCCCGGTATTGAACACTTTTCTTGGAGAACAGTAGTTTAGAACAGTAGTAGAACAGCAGTAGTTCAGGTGTGAAACTGTAGTCACCATTGAAGTTACTGACTGGTTCTGAAAAAATGGCATGCCCTTTACCCCGAAGGTTTGAAGAAACTTTTGCCACGTTACAAAGAATTCATGAAGAAGAACAGCGATTATCTATGTGGGAAAAGTGTACATTCTGCAGCTGTAAGTTAATAATTCATTTTTTCAATTCAGTTTTTAATTTTTCCTGACATGCTGAAAATTACTTTATGGATAGTTATGTATCCATCTTAGTATAAATATAAAATTAAATTTATTTTTGTATGATAATTATTTATTATGCAATATAAAAATCTTCTCATAAAACAAGCATCGCTTACTTTTGACAATGAGAAATTCTCTGAATTCTTGAGGCACTTTGAAGACTGGAGGACACGGTAACGATGGACCAAAGAGTGGTACAGATTCTTCGGAGTAAACCACCAACTTATAGCTGTTGTCCGACGAATCGTACGCGACCAGCGCAAAAACATCTGATGCGAAAAGTTCATAGGAAAATCACTATATATGTGGTCATGTATCAATCTCCTTATATTGTGTGTATTTTCCCATATAAGTTATAACGAGCATTTATAAATATGTAGGAAATGGTATGAAATTATATATTTGCTTATCACAAATAACATAATATTTTTTATGGTTTTGAGATTTTTTTGTTAATGTGCAGGTTTTATAACAACATATACATAATTTATTATTATTATAATAAACTTTTAATATTAATTGCATAAGTACCTCATTACTATACTCCCGTATTCAGTTTTCCAAATTTCTCCACCTTAGCTTATCGTCTTCACAAACATAATAGACATATATTATTTTCAAAAACTCCTTTCTGGCTCTATTGACTATCCTTTCCTTTTTGCACTTATAAATATAAATTCATATAGGAACCAATAATTGGAAACACCAGCAATAATTCTTGTTTTGTTATTACACACTACTCAACCGCAATTATTACTAACGAAGATCCATCATTCCTCTTCAAAACTAAATTCGTTTAATGTAATTTATTTCACTTACATTTTTGTTATGTACTCATACCTGTGTCTCTCTGTATATTTGTTATAATTGGGCTCTTGCCCGTAATTATTATAAAATAAAATATAATTTTATTAATTTCGCCAAGGACGCGGATCGTCAGCTTTATAACGATTTAAGTTTTCAAAGGATACGTGTAAACTGTGACTTGATGAACGCGGGGTTGAACTGAGACATTTGCGTCGCACCCCCGTCCACGTACACAATGTTGACGATGTCGTTTCCAATGTGACGTTTGCGTTCCACCTGTTTAAATTGACGGGACGACAACCATTATAATAATATTATAGTAACATACGGGGTGGCAGCAGTTGTGTGGTTAGTGTTTGTTTCTTAAATATATATTTTTTTGTTTTTCCTTCCCACTAGTTCGATTATCCTGATAAAGGTATCATAATATTATATTATTATGTTTACCTGCTGTCGGTTGTCCTTGGAATACGGCAACATTGTGGACACGTGAAACATGATTTCGTGCCCTTCGTATATCGTATACGCCGAATATTCGCCCGTCATGTCTCCTGTGTGTAAAATAATTATATACAATATATTGTCATAGCGTAATGTAGGTATAGGTACAGACGTACAGTGTACATATTCGGTGGGAGAGGAGGAACGATAGCAAACGAAAGCAAACGAAAGCCGTAGAAATTATTATGGTCTTTGCTGGTGGGTAAGGCTTGGGTATATATTTTATATTATGCATAAGACTTGCCAAAAACACACCCACAGGGGTATCGCGCACACTTACCTTTTACGTCCAATCCTCCTCGGTACTTGTCCCATCCTTTCAGTCGTACCCGGTTGCCCAATAACGATACGAATTGATTGAATTCCTCGCTGCCGTTTTCTAAGAAACAAAATATGATTATACTTAACATATTTTATATACTAAATACATACGGTTTAATATATACAGGCTCTAACAATATTATTCCGATTTTAATTTCGGATTTTATAATCCGGTGCTGGAAAGTTATAAAGTGTCCAACGGAAGTGTAGCTGGAAACGTGGGTAATTCTGACAAGGTGGCTAGACACCTACACTTTACGATTCACCGAATTTAATTTTTTTATTATCATCAAATTTCAAATAATGCAGGTTAGGTCTCTCACTCCCTTATTAATATTTATGTATGTTGTTTTCAGCCGATAGATAAAATTATAAAATACACACCTATGTTCCAATTTTAGCCTACTGATCGCTTACTTGTTACTTTGGTGTGTGCAGAGCCTAAATTAGGCTAATTAAATTTACTGATTTAGATTTAAAATATACATGAACAATAAAGTGGAGGATATGGCAAGCAGCCGAGTATTAAACAAGCGCCAGTGTTTTTTCGTGATAAAATAAAAATAAACAACAAAATAACAAATTATCAAAAAAAATTTTATATATTTATATACATATTTTGAATATTTTGGAATTTGTTCTCTAAAATATGTACACTGGCTTGTTATTTATATATATATATATACACACACACGCAGTCACACACACAAATGTATACACGGGGATGATTTCATTGAATTGAATTTCCATTACTTCTGTATACACTTAAATACACAAACATATGATATTGAATACATAATCCTCAGGAGAAATGTTTCATGATAATATTAAAATATTACTATCGAAGATACTTATCGAAATGCGCTGTTTTGAGTTTTTATATAGTGTATAATACTTGTGCATGTATGTATAATATGCGTATTGCGTATGAATAAAGTATAAACATTAAACATTAATTTTAATAAATTACGTATAGGTACGCGTTAAAATATGTTCATCGAGTATCAATGTTAATGTACAAACGTTGTATAATCGGTTCGTAAAATAATATATCATGTCCGCGGATATTATTTTAATATGAGAATTATTATAATACAATATTTTCTTATATATAGATAGTAAATACATGTATAATTTTAATAGAAACGACAAAAATGTGTAATATTGGATGACAAAATATGCAGTGCATTAAAATAACATTTTTATCGTTGAATGTATTAGTGCTTTCTTACCGTGATAAAAAAAAATGAATAGTATAGTAACAATTATAATAATGAAGTTTTTTTGTTTTTTTGTTTTATTGACTCTTGAATACGAGTCTCGTTTCTGTTGGCGAGAAAATACCAATAACACGACGTTTGAATTTCAATGGATATTTTTATGAATGTTTAGGGGTGAACATGGTCGAGTAAACTATCACAGAAGGGTTAACAACACAAAAACGAACGAATTTCATTCAAAAGTACTTTAAAAGGATGAAAAATAACATGTTTATTATATATATACATATATATAAAAAGAGGATCAGAAATCTTACGTCTTTGGGGGTAAGAATTTATTTCGAAGAAGTGTATGTTTCCACTTTTCAATTGTAAATCCTAGTTTTTATTTTATGACGTCGTCACATTTATCACTTTTTACATAGTTTTTTAATAAAATATTTATTGGAATATATAGTCTGTATAACAAGCTCTGAAGCACCTATTGGGGCAGTATCATAACATATCAAAATATTTTTGGTCTTTTTACCCTCCATTTAGCGAAGATCAGAATATGCATTTGATACTTGAAGATTTACTTGGACAAGATTTTTTATTTTAAAAACTGTTTATTACTATAACATTTGAATAACCCAAATAACTGTCAAATCGAATTTTGTACACCTCGAGATTCAGAATGTTTTAGTCACTCTATCGAAAGATGATATTATATATTTATATTCAATCCACCTACTTACGTCATTCCGATTTCTTTTGATAGTTATGCCTGCCAAAATGGTAATGCTAAATGAGATTTAGACGTTTGTAAAATAAAAGATAATATTAAATGGTGATTTATTATCAAAAAATATAAATAAAGTATAACCTAACCAGTATCTTCCAAACAAGTTCCGTTAATGACGGTTTAGGTATCCATTTCACGAAATATAATCCATATTGTGTAATTACGTGAAGTGGAGAAACCGCGGTTCTATTTCGTGAAAATGTATGCAAACGTTGTACATTTCATGAAAAACGTACAATAACGCGATATGAAGGCTATAATAGCGACATAATATATATAATATACTGCATAATACGATGCATGTGGAGGATAAAAAGGTTTTTTGTTTTTACATAATAAAATAATCTTTGATAAAACATATTATTTATATTTTATATATAAATATTATATATATTATGTGTATATAATCCTATATGTAAGAAAAATTTGTTAATTATTAATTATAGTTTATAGTAAATCCATTATATTAACTGCTGAATTCTTATGAGTTATTTAAGTTATATTCACAGCAAAATGAAAATATGATATTAACTCGGAAACTTAACATTTGCTAGCCAAATGTAGTGTTGAAATCAAGGATATCAGGTTCGAGTAATTCTCTCGTAGTTCCTTTGTACTGAAGTACCGTTAAAACCACATGCAATATCTCAAACAATATAATATGTTATAATATGTATAGTTTAATAATGGATTATTCTTAAGTGCAGTAAACACTTTAAGTTATATTCCATTTAAGCAACATAAATGATTTACGTGAAAATCCATTTACGGATAAATCAAATGAATTTAATTCCACATTATTATTTCCATTATAATGTCATTAAATAACGTATAAAAATCTATGGAATCTAGGAATTAGGATTATGAAATATTCAACTGCAGGTACATAACCATAATACACCTTATAAATGATTTTTTATATTAAACAAATAATAAATCGATTTAAATAATATCATGTCTTATGATGATTTTACGACTGTTATGTCAAGAATTGCAATAAAACAATGGTGGATACCTACATGGTTGGCAGGTAGGTATCATAGTTATAATTCATAAGCAATACGAGGAGTAATCAGTTTTTTAGCTAATAAGCGAAGTAAGAAAAGCGTTTAAACATATAAAAATAAATGTTTAATTTTATGAGGTACCTAGTAAAAATTATTATTTTTGAATATTGAATAGAACCCGGTGACTGTATTATTGTGTTAAGTTACATTATATATTTTTAAATTCCATAAAGCTTTGTCAGTTTGGAATTTAAAAATATTTTTTTTATAAACTACCTTTTACAATCGACCGACGTTATTCGCAGTTATTGCTTATTAGTGCGTATACTTGTTGAGCGGAATGTTTGCCCCTGTAATGCATACATCGAATTGAAATATCATGACTAGCTATACTGTATACACCTATGTTTGATTAACAATATACATATATGGCTGTATAGTTTATTTTAAATTATTGTTAACATTGATTTATATTTTTTATTTTTTGTTATGTTATTGTATGAGCTTTGACGTACCTATGTGTGTCACTTTAAATTTTTACAGGTATCTAAATGAGTAATACAGGTCTATGAGTTAAAAATATATAATATATTCACCAAACGTTTCAAAACTCAGTGAAGTACAAGGTTTATTTAAAAACGTTAATTGTTTTTATTTTTAGTTTGGGGTGTAGTAAAAGTTAAAAAAATATTTTTTCAATCAAACTGATATCAATATTATTAAAAAATAGACATTAAAATATAAAAATGGTGACAAAACTATACATACTTTGGATGAATCACCAAACGCTGAGTTAGGCCTTCGATATTATAATAATTTAGGATAGGCAATTATAGTCGTAGATAGATATAATTATGTCCGACAATGTCTTATATAAAAACTTAATTAATTCAATGAATATTAAGGCGTCTTAATCGAAATCGGAATATAATTTATGTGTTCGAAAATAATCGTTCGATTATGCACATTTTGGTACAAGAACGATCACCTCGAAGGCCGTGCCTAAATTTGATTACATGAAGGGTACGGTATGTCATAATATGACGAAAATGGTATAAAAAAATGGCTGGAATGGATGATGGAGGAAAGAGGTAAAGAGGAAGATTCTGTAGCAGATGGTTGGACAACGGTCTATATATTATGTATACGTGTGAGGGGACATAGTCCGCAGCCGATGAACTGAGTGAGACATAACATGCCCAATAGAAGGAGGGCATGTGTGTGAATGGTGTTGTGGGCGAAAAGCCTATAAATAGTTCGTGAAGTGTAAAACAAAGTTTTCCCGAGAAAATACATAGCACATAATATTAATAATATGATATAAAACAGAAAAACTTTTCTCTCAACTTGGAACATAAATTCTTGATATTGTATTATATTACATTACACGTACATCATTATATTATGTATCATCATACATATTTTAATCTTTGACACATTTTTTTTAATCATTTGATAGTCGTAATATTAGGTTTAGAAATTAGATTACTAGATATATATTATAATTTGTTAAATGCAGTTGTAAAATTGTTCTTCATTGTCATTTGTCATACCTTTTAATTTTTATATACATAACTAACAGAAGATTCGTAAAAAATGTATGAACACAAATTTTGTTGGATTAATTTTTTTAGTCGTGTGTATAAATTATAAGTAGCTACAATAGACTAATTTTTATTGATCCAGTTTTTGGTAAAGTGTTCACGAGATTCGAGAGCGCTGGCTGTTAATTTTTATATTATCTTTAGGTTCATTGGTTGATAATTCTTTATTTATTTATTCTTTATACTTTAAGATATATATATAGTTTGAAATTAAACACGACCAGCAAAACTTATGCCGGAATATTGCTTTTTTTAGGTACATTTTTAATTGGTAAAAGACATACATTAGTTGTCTATGTTTAACAATTAATTGTAATGTTTCGGAAAATACCATTGGATTTTTAATACAATATTTAACTTGGAGTTTTTAAGTAGGTAGTCTGAAAATTAATTCAGTTATGTACGTAGTGTAGTGTAGTGTAGTGTTAAACATAATAATTATATATTATATTATATAGTAATATTATATACCTACCTTATAAATGTATTAACTTATAATGTCTTTAATATTACTTGTGGTTTTTAAGTTTAGAAGTGTACCTTATCGAATATATCGGTTAGCGTATATTTGATATAAGATCGTACATAATTAATCACTTTCAGATTAACGAGGAAAATTATTGTTTATGTTTTATTGGAAAATAATAACGTTCTAGAAATCATATATCAAATATTACTAGTATATTATAGCAACATAATATATAATGCATTTTTTTTTTTTATTTAAATTTATTATAACCTAAAAAAACCCAATTATTATTATATTGAAAAGTAAAAAAAAATCACAAGTCAATTATTATTTGGAGCTGTCGACGTGAATAGAAACTTTTTTAAAAATATATATAATATACATAATATAGTTGTTAGAAAATAACTTTAGACCGACACATGTGTATGGTGTATCAAGTCCATTAAAAGTTTACAACGAGCTTATAACGAGTCCGTACATGCAGAATCTATATAATAATATATTCCCTGTATTTGTATGTTGATGTATAATATAATATTTCCACAACGTTATTGAAAACACATATGTAAAATATCACACGTATTAAACACGTAGACGAAGTGTGTCAAAATAGCAGTGTGGTGAAAAAATAACTTTGCAAAATGACATATTTCTTTCACAAACAAATAAGTTTATTTTATTTTTTCTTATATTTCTTATTTTTATTTATACTTTAAAAATCTCAACTATGATTGCAAATTATAACATTTTAGTATTAGCTTATATTTTATAATTTATTTTATATAGATATTCAGAACAGGAATTTTAATACTTGAGATGGTATTATTTTAAAAGTTAGGACCTCAAAAGTCGTTCGGTCGTAAATGGAAACAGAGATAAAAAAAACTTTTACGTTTCTTGACTGTTACACGTATGTCTAAACTTTAAATCACTAATAATTATTAATGATAAGAGTTTGTTTGATAGTAATTTTATTTTTATATCAGATTTTAAAAAATCACGTTTATCGCAAAAAATGTAACGGCAATAAAATAATATGTAATCCAAAGACGAAAACAGCCGATTTCAAATGTCTGTAATTGTTTTTCAGCCTTCTGCAATCAGTATAAATAAATATTGGACGAGCCTTAGATGACACCACATTTATTGAAGTAAAATCCTTTGATGTGATAGTGTTGTGGTTTCGAGTAGATTTGGTCAGTTTAATTGTATGATCGAAAAGCACAAAAAAATAAATAAATACAGTGATGTAGATAAATTGCTTAATATCTTTAATGACGCCATGTTAAAATAACTGTATCATTCAATTTGCATGAAATAAAAATCATTCTAACGAGATGTGTTCTGGAAAAATGGATTTAATGGGGATACCAACGCTTGGACGAAATGTTTTATTATAAGAGAGCTTAGGTTATTTCAAATTCTCGGTCACTTACCGTTGCTTAACATCTCATCGTCGGTTAGTTGGCAGGGTTTGGTGTACAGCACGCCGAATTTGAAATTCACCGATCCTTCTTGTTCTTCCAAAAGCAACAAATCCTGTAAGCATAACAATGTCAAAGGTTATAGATTTTTCAACATTCCACGAACCATTCTTCATTGCTTTACCTTTTGAATTTCTGGTGAAAATATTTCTTTTGGACCTTTCTCTAACTTGTCCATAGCCGGAAAATTACTGTAAACACACAAATGCATAATAATTAATGATCCGTTTTATGTGTGACGTGTACCTACAATTACAAATTATAATTGTTCAAGTTAATGCATAATATTTATTTGTATCAAACTAAGGTATTTCTAGACTCTATTCTAGATTAGCGGTTCAATCAAACGTAATTAATGTTTAATACTTTGTGGTAAGATTTCATATATTTAGTCAAAGTGGTTACCGATCTGATTTATCTCGTGGTGCATTAGAATTATCTACTAAAAGTTTCGACACACTGTCGATAAACATTTCGTACTTATATTAATAATAAGTCAAATCAATCAACATCAAACTCAGACAAAAGTTTATTCATTGGTAATGATTATTAGGGGCGGATATAGATTCATTTTTCATTTTTTTTTCGGAATCTCTTAGAGAATGATTTTCTAGTTAAAATCATGTTTCAATAACACGCAATTACTCAAATATAAATTACATATTTTAATTTATATTCAATTATTTGAGAAAAATCAATATTTTTCTGTAGAAATTATTGAATTTTTATAGATTTGATAGGACAACAACATCCGAGCCCGAATTATTATTATTGTTATTATTGCATTATAGTATCTAAGACCTTAGTGTATGTCGGGTACCTTATAGAATTTTGTCTTCATAAACTGATGATCATACAAACATGACATAGGTACATCGAACTGAAGCTTGGCGTATAGTTAAGTTGAACTTTTTTTGAGTATCAGGACGCAATAAAATCAATATATATTATTCGAAATACTTGAAGAAAGTTGCAAGTTCGTATATATTAGATATATATATATATATATATAAGATGTACCTACCGACGGTAATTAATGGTGGATGCTGATAACACTGTAGATTAGGGGGTTAAAAACAAGTTTACATAGGTATGTAAAAAATAGTAAATAATAATTATAATTTTCACCTAATCGATCTAAATATATACGAGGTATGGATTTAAAAAAAAAGTTAAATCGTGCAACCATTACAATTTTGTTTTTGAATCGACTACTCGAAAATTCAAAAGTATAATGTTGGTAGCACTGTATTCTATGGAGCTGATAAAACTGGTGAGTGGAATTATTATTTTTTGCTCAGCTGTCATTATTCACTTAATAAATTATTAGTGGGTCGATTCACAACGTGAGATTGCCATTAAGGTGATTCCCAGAGAGATATTACAATAAGACCTAGGTATACAGCTATAAGCACAATGTCAGTGTATATTTTCATAAATGTACAACATCTTGAGCTAATTAATTAAAAGCAAGAGATTTTTAATCTCGAGATACTTAATGAGGAATATTACTTAATTTCTGTATTCAATAATAACTTGCAAATAAATAACAATGATTAAATGCAGCAAGTTCGGTTATTTTTCAAATAAACTATTTTAACATTTTCGTTTTATTATGTATTGTACACCTGTCATCGGTTTAAAATAGTAGATGGTGTATGTTCACTTGCCTAAGCTAATTTTCGAAAAAATAGAATTAACAAAGTACAGTGATTAGCATCGGGAATAACTCAATAACATCGATACTTGATAGATATAGATATTAATACAATATGCATAATATTATTATTATTGGGTACCTATTATATTCTCACGCGTTATAACGAATATATAGAAAATACCATAATCATAACTAAGGATAACATTTTAATGCTACAGAAGTCACAAAAACAAAAAAATATCAAAATCAATTAAATAACTAAAATTGTATTTTATTCAGTTTAAAATTGTGAAGACTTCACTATTCTCAAACCGTAAAATTGCAAAATATTATATCCTATGATAATGTTGGCTTTATTCTTTTCATCGCATTTTTTTACTCGTTCGTTGGAGGTATAATTATAATGTATAATTTCATTAGTGTCAATTATAATATATATAGGTACTAGGTATACCAATAGATCTTTTTTTAAATCATTAAAAAAACGCTCTGAAAGTTGAAAAAATTATGCAAAATATATAACTTGAAACATATTTTCCAATGCTTAGCAATATTTTAAATCTTTAGAAAATCAAATTTAAATCGCAATAAAATTCCGATCCTGAATCATTATTATCGTATATCCATGTATTTCAAACAAATATCGTACCACAGATTTTAGATGATCACAGAGGATGTCTTTATATATCGTGGTATGTGTGAACAATAAAATAACAGTTGTATATCTCTACAGGTGGACGTCTTCGCAGGTACATCACATTGTATTATATTATCCTATCATCATACAACATACATCGCAAAACAGCCGTCTCCAACGATCATCGCGGCAGAAATAATAATACGTGTCGTCGTCGTTGTAGTCTTCGTCATTCAATTACTTTACTTTCGACCGAATCCTTTCCGATTTCGCGTCGCCGACCGAATCCTTTCCGACTTCGCGTCGCCGACCGAATGCATACAATAACCGACACACACACACACACACACACACATACACACACTTACTTACGATCGTTTCAGGCCGATCGATCAACACGTTGTCCTCCGTTTATCGTTCGCGTAATCCGTCTTTGCGTTTGTCGCGCACTCGGCTGGTTTCCAGACACGGTGGCGTGTCAAACGGGAAATTCAACCCCGACACCGTGGACAGGGTTGAAACAATCCATTAATACACCCAGAAGAATTGTCCAAAAAAAAATATATTACACACAACGTCATTTTATACGACAGACGACGACGTGGGCCGGTAGTATTATATTATTATTGTATGTATGAATATTTCCGTGTATACACAGCGTGTGTTTGCACACCATACATGACGATACAACAATGATATTATTAGACATCGTTATTATTATTATGATCGAAATATTTTTTGTCCGACCTCAATTTTTATTTCAGAAAAAAAAAAATATTTAGTTTCCCTACAACTATACATATCGATCGAAACATATTTTCAAAACTAATTTTAGTTGATCATTTTAATAAAATAATATGTCGGTAGATTGTAATTTTTCCTTCTCCTCATCTATTTATGTTCCACTCTCTCTTCTATCCATCTCAATAATATCGTATGAGGTTTCAACGACAACGCTTTATTCTCGATATTATATAATATTACCTGTATAATAACTTTGTAGTCTAGGGTCGCGAGTATTCGCGAAGAGATTATAAAATAATAACACAATGGAGGACACCGGGTATAATGACATTAGTCGGGATTTCTTCTTACCTTTTGTCTCATATACCCCCACTGCCCCACATAATAATATCACACGTATTATATTCTGTACCAAAAACACGTATTTTATTATAATGCTTCAATGGTATTAGATTCTGAGTGAAACGATGAATGTATTGATTTTACAATAATGTGTGTTTTTTTTTTAATTTTTAATTTTTTTTTGTGTCTGTCATCACGTTTTAGTACAGTAAAAGTGCTTGGATTTTCTTCAACAGTATCTTTTCTAATAGAAAAGTGAATCTAGTTGGTACTTTGGGGGGTCAAAA
>WHPZ01571248.1:0-11591 GCA_016617965.1 Macrosiphum rosae | reverse complement strand
ATTATTATTATTATTATTATTATTATGCACGCATCGGACGACGGTAGTAAATTATAATAATTTATACGCTCCGCCGTGTACATATTATTATATTACAGTAATTTATCGTTATACGGTCCCGTACGGGCCCGTAACGAATCAATTGGCGCGGACGATAAGTCGTGAAACCGTATTATACAATAACAGTATAATAATAATATAATATAGGCATGTGCATGAGTGCATACGCATGCTTTGAATAATATCGTACGATGTATTATTATCATTATTATTATCGTTATAACTTATAATAAACGCGTCGACGGCGTAAAGTCGCGTGGGCGGACATCGAATATCATATATTATATAGGTTATAGGCATTATGTATATGCAGAGGTGTACATTATAATGTGCTATAATAAAGTGTTATAGTGGCATACGCGGTGAACACAATATAATATTATAGGTCGCGATGGCGCGATATAAATATACCTACATAATATGTACAGGGAATTGGTAATACTGTTATAGTAGTTATAAGAACCTTTACAGATACCGTGGATAAAGTGGTGACACTTAATATAGTGATGTACAATATGTACGGATGATGAGACAATAACAAATATCTTTTAAGTATCCGTTTAATCATTCATAATATCGTATTATTATAGATTCTAATAAAAAAAGTGTATTTTAAAACTCCTTAAAAATGAAAGTAACGCAGACATTCTGATCGAGGAAGGACTCGTAATTATATAATTTATAAATTATAATTATATATTTCGAAAATTCGATATTAATGAATGTTTTTATAAACTAAAAACGAAGAGGAGATCGCATGTAGATGTAATATGGTGAATTTTATTTGTATTGGATTATAACAAAATATAACTTGCACGTGGTTTGATTATATTTTAAAAATCAAGTCAATAAAGCTAAATAAAACTGTAGAACATAATGCCCTGATGGTACGCATTTTCATAAGTGTGTATAATAATTATAATAATATATGATCAAGACATTGAGTTAAAAAATTGTCAAATAGCTTTACGTTAATTATCGAAACTGGAACTGGGAGACATCATATTAGAGAGTGAGTAATTGTCAAAATACGATAATGATTCATAGTAATAATATTATACCTATACAAGTTATTTGTGATCTTCTATTTTCTATAACCAAGTTTTTTACAGTTTTCGTATGTAAATAAATAATTCCGGTTCGGGACTTGTCGCACTAAAAATTATCGAAATATGCAGTCAAAATTGTGAAAATATGCTTAAATATATGCAGCTAAATTTTTATATTATTTTTGAAAAATGCATAAAAAATATTACACTTTTGGAAATAAAAAACTAAAAAATGTGTAGGTAGGTATACATGACATTTTATCTGAATGTTTATATCAACATTTTTTATACACAATAGAATTTTCTTAATATTTTTACATCTTTTGAGCTGTTTACGGCCATATTCAGTTTCCAATGTTTTTATTTTTTTCTATAAATGTCAATAAAATTGTATTCGTCGGGCCAAAAAGCTTGAAAATGTAATACAAGGTACTTATCTAATATTGTTACAATGACAGTTGAAAAATATTAAAAATGCACAATTTTTTCATAAGTTTTTAAATGTTGGTATTTGTTAACATTTATTAAATTTAAAATTTTAAAATTATTTTGTGGTTAAAAATTTACAAAATATTCAAATTTTATAGCTAAGTAGGTAACAGTGTCAATTATAATAATATATTTTTTTTGTGTAGACGGAAAAGTTATGTGGAGACAGTGTAATTTAAAAATAATGAATACTCCCAATTTATATCATTTAAATTGTAATAACTAATAAGCAACCATATTATAATAGTACTTCATTACAATATTATAAGTATTTAAGTATACAATGATAAATATTTTCGTTAGTGATTCTCAAATCATAAATTACAGTATGAATATACATTGTACATATACGACACGTAGATGAACCGATGGCGGTATTATTATTTCCCCTTGTCATTGTCGCATTGAATCGTGTATATTATATATTATATACGACGACTAAGTCAATAGAATGATTTAATCGAACAATTCTAAAGTTTTGATTAAACGTCCGAATCCGTGACATTTACTTAAACGTTTGTTCTCTAATCGACTTTGGTGAAATTATAATCGAATTGATACGATTGTCGATAAATTTCTGGTAGAACGTTGAAACATACAATACGACCGTGACAAAACATTTCTATAATATTACTTGACTTTAGTACTGAAATACCGATTGCATCTGTCATCTAGTCTTATGAAAAGTTTTATACTTTTCAGGGCCTACGACATATATTATAGAGAACAAAAAAATAATGTATCTTCCGATCTTCGAGTGCAACGTCCAATGAAAACAAAAACGCATTTTTATGTATTAGTAATCGCTAAACAATATATTATTACATTAGAATTAAATGAATGGAACGAAATTTAGCACCCAACCGGTGAAGCATAAAGTTCCATCCGGTATTAGAGAAGAATTCAATATTTTATTATGACGTAAGGGTTTAAACATATTTTATATTTTATATACCTGCCAAACAAGACGTAGCCGAGCGCTGATGAAAAAAATAATAAAAATAAATACAATAAAATCTAGAAAAATATTATAATAGGCACGTTGTAAAACAATTTCGTTTTATAATATGTTGAAGTATTACTGTTGTGGAAACGTAGTGGGAATTGCGTTCGTATAAATGAACGAAAATAATAAAAACGACTTCACATGGAAGCTGGTTATAGGGGGATAAAAAATAAAAATAAAATATTTCACCGGATCGGGTTTTATGGTTCGTGTTGGACCTCTAAACGTTTTCACGATGAATATTTAGTGAGTGTGTATGCGATAAGAAAATAGTACGTCCGTGGTCGAACGGCAATAGTCATAATAACCGATGGAATAGTAAAATGTTATGTTTACGTCTTTACGACGACGCAACAAATGAACGCGTTCAGTTCGTTGAGTAGTCTCATTTAGAGGACATAATATGTTATATAATCGGATACAATATTATTACAATACAATAAAATGTGAATAAACGTCCGTCAGTCGTAAAATATACGTGTTATATACTATTATTATACATAACATAGAATAAAGATGCTCGTTTCAGATTGTTCCGTATTACGAAATGTCTGGTTTAAAAACAACAGATTTTTTTTTGCCGATAAGGCTTTGACATTTTCGTATCCACACTTTTATATGTATAATGTATGTACACTGATAAGTACCACACACACACACATATACACTTGTACATATATTTGGCCCCGGGTAGTTTGAGAACGTTTTTGACAATAACAAAGACATTTTTATACAAGTGTGCTATTTAACAGATATGTCCAAACAATGTCGCGTCCATTCAATATCATAATAATATAGGAACGCAATAACAATGATAATATATAGGTATAAAGCATAAGGTTCGGTCGTACCAGGAAATTATTTTAAGCAGTCGTTGCCAATATAATACTATTATAATAATATTTGGTCCATTTAACGTAAACACTTATTATTTCAAAAAACACTAACGTTTTTGAAAATATTTCTTTTACATAATTTTAAATCGTTACGAAACAACAATTTTGGAAATTATATTTTTAATATTTTTACAGTTCTAACTTTTTTTTAAGTTTATACACTTGATTTTTGAATGACAACGTTTCATATTTCGAAGCAGAATATTATTCAGAAAGTTTAAATGAGCGGAGTAAAGGACCAACATTTTGCACGGCGCCTACGTCCTACAAGTCTTATTCCACCACTCATCTAAACTTTAAATACTTATAAGCCTATATAGCTCGTAAATTACACGTCCAAAATTGTATTTATATATTGTATCAAAGTACTCAAAAAAAAAAAAAATTAAAATGTCCATGACGTCAATAGTTTTTTTAAAATAATGAGTGTGAAATCTATACGGTAGAAAATCTGGGTTAACGAATATGCATACAATATGTGTATAGAGGAAATCTGGAACCCGATTGTCGGATCGTCCAATTATGTACTTGGAAACCAATTAGGATTTTGAAATGTCAGACCCCATTCGGAACGCGAAAAACGACGACTACGATGCTGGTGTGCACGCAAAGGTAATGATAAGACCTCATGTACATAGAAAACCGTCGACAATGATATGTATACGAAAATCGGGTGATGAGGAAGGGGTGAAAATCAGAGTCGGGGTATTAGTCAATATATAAAACGCTGTTCCTATAAGTTCTATTACACTATACGTCGTTTCGAATCCACGTTTCAGTGATTTTATATTTACGTGAAACCGTTCTCGGACGAAGAAATCTTTTAAGTACGAAAAAAAAAATTATACAATATTCTATTTGCACAATCATTCAACAATATCTAACAATAATAATATGAAAAAGTGCACGGATATTAACATAATTCACGTCATTCCCGGGTCATGTTAGGTAATATCGTATAGATTCGTAAAATAGAAATAAAAACTGGCAACGTAAACAAACCGTAGTCGTCGATGATTGACTTGCGGTTTTTTCGGATACGGATTTAGGATCATTTGTTAATATTATTATTTATTATATACACCACGACCATGTATTTCATCGCCACTGTACATGGTAAATACAATATGCGCATAATATTTTTGATAATGTAATATGAAACATTACCAATTGAATTCTGGTCGTTTACTCCGCATGATATGAGAAATTGTTATATTTATGCGAATGACGTCGACTGGCTATTTTCGATAACCATCGATATGTACACAGAGATTTTATATTAAAAAAGGGGGTAAGTGGATGTCGCTCTGATGTACAGTAAGTTACAAGTGGATCAATGTAAAATGGATTGTTTTAAATTTATAAACAATGATATTATGTCATTGTATATGAAAAACAACTCTGAGCGGAGACGGTTTGTCAGTCTGGATATTTTATACTGTTATTATTAATTATTATAGCCTGTATAAGTTGAATCAATATTATAAAATATGGTAAAATAACTTAATTCGTTTTTTATTAATTAATTAATTTTGTTTCTTATTCGTTTCTATGGTGATAAACAAAACGTTGGGAATTAAAATCCCGTTATTAGTGGTTTTTTGTCATATTTGTAAGTGGTTTTAAATAACTATTGAGAAAATAGAAAAACGACCACTTTAAAGTACCATCTTGATCCAATTTTCTAAAAGATAAAATACTATATGTTGAAATCAAAGCACTCCTTCTGGTAGAAATTTCGTATGTAGGATAAAAAAAAAATTACAAAAATTAAATAAAGAACATTGTAAAACCACTAGGTAGCTCAATCGTTCAGCTCAGAATCTAATAAAAACAATTTATCTAAAAATCAAAAAAAATTTTAAATATTATATTATACTGTCCAAGAAATAAAAATATTATTACTCATATTATAATAAATTATAATATATTTTATATAATTTTATTACATTCGGACGTTCTTATACATCCCACATTGTATTTACGATTTACCCATAATTAAATTAAAATTACTTCTAATACATTTCAGCCTATAATACATTAAAAGCACCTACATGAAAAATATTACCATATTATTATAACTTATAAATAAATATTGTACTTGTCATTAAACTGTTTAATTTAGGTACCCACCCAATATGATCGACTTGTGATACTTAATAACATTTTGTTTTTTTTAATAAATATATAATATTTGTATTTAAAATTGAATATTTCTTTCTAAGGCAGATATTCTAAATAAACCATCATTTAAATATTATAAATTTTAGATACTTCAATAATAGAAATAAATTTAAAATACCAAGGATATAAGTTAGTTTTAACCTTTTTTCACTAACTACACTGCTTGTAACAAATGTGTGATTCTTATAATTATTCCAGCCGACGGCGTCTATAATTTTATTACCTCGCGTTGATAATAATCACTATACTAATACTCCACGTTTCATTAAATGTTATATAATATTCGACCATGGATATCAAAGATAAAGTCTGGAAAACTCCCATCTCCCCTTGTAGTATAAATGACTTAGAGAGAATAAGTAAAGGTTTTAGTGAATGTCACATTGAGTACCTACAATCTACTTGTGTATTATGTTTAAGATTATAATAATTTATAATATTAATGAGTACATAGGTACGATCCACGGATCAGGTTCTATAAGTTAGTATACTATACCAAAATAAACTATAAACGCAGGTTTTAATTAACAAATTATTATTTTATCATACAAAATAATTACACGAAACTTAAAATATTATGTTCTGACATTTTTATTTTAATACCCTGTTAACGATTAGAAGATAGAGATATTAGAGCTCCCCCGAGAGAGTTAGGTTATTGTCAGTTAGGTTTTTTTGTGTACGGATACGGTTTTTGTTTTTATTATTAGGTATGTGTGGATCTCATTTTAGTCATAGACCATGGTGTGCACATGAATTATTGAGATAGATTATTGATTCAAATCATATTTTTTTTTTAACTACCATCCCGAAATCTCTTTAATAATGTCGTACACTACTTTGTAGGTATAAACATTGGTTTTGTGATGAACCATCTAATAAATGAATTATGTACATTGCATAAGAATAGCCTACTCGGCTGACCAGCCACAATGGTTGACGGGGCCACGGGTTTGTTTTTTTCTTCATGTCAATCACCAAAAGCTAAAAATTGAAAACATTTTAATGATTAGCTATGATTTTATATTATTATATTATGTCTGTCGTTATTATTATTATATTGAGTGTATTATAATAAACAATAATTTATAGGAACTGACCTCAAAAAATTAAAAAAATATTATTCCAATTACCTATCGTATATATTAAATAGACTGGACTCTAAAAAAATAGTTGTCGTGTGGCTTAATATTTAATACATTTTTTTTTAAATGTTTTTATACATAAATATACATTTTGATTTTTATTTGCTTATAAAGAAGAAAAATTATATTTATATTGAATTATAAAATTGATTAATATCCAAATGACTAAAATTGAATTTATAAAATAAATCAATTTTTTTTTTTAAATTATAAACGGTTTGTACTTTTATAGATTTTAAACAACATCCGGGAATATTATAATAATATACACATAACCTACTTAAAATAGAGGTAAAAATAAAAAAATATTATTCCAATATTTGGGCTGCATTGTTTTTACTATCACGCAAATATAATGGAATTGACAGCCCGACGACCTGTCCTGGGTTTAAGTATTACCAGTTATAAATGAAAAACGACGTCTGTAATACGACAATATGACATATAGTATTATGGTGATGTGTAACCTTTTGCAAGATAAAATATGAAAATAAAAGAAATTTAAATCCTTTAAAAATAAAACAATAAGTATATGGGCTTGAGATATATTAAACTTATTATATCATAATATTATAGATACTTTTTTACCATTGTCATTAGTCATTATGGTAATCTAGGCATACAGTTTATAGGTATAATAAGTGTTTATAACCTTAACGTTTTAATTTATGATATTGAATCTGTCGCGACTCTGAGACCCTGCACCCAATAGAATAATATTAGGTATATTAATCGAACACGACGTCATTATAATAATAATAATAGTATATAGAATAGATGGTTGTCGAACATTGTTGTTTTTATTTTATGTTGTTGTTTACCCTGCCAAAGTAAAACTTTATTAGGAATGAATAATATAGACACATTTAATGGCCCGGCAATAATGAAAAAAAGTCGGTTTGTTTTTATACGGATGCCGCCGCTGTTATTTAGGTAGGTTAACCTAACCTTATTCGATATAATTTCGTTCTACTACTGACATTTATCAGATTTATCGCATTTAATATTATACAAAAGACACTTTTACGATTTATTAGTATATTTTGTATAATAATACAAAGAAAAAAGAAAAAATAATAACAAGGACAATGATAATGATAATCTTTGACGTTTATTTTTTTTTATTACTCCTTTTGTTAATAGTGACGCACTTATATTTTAAACCGTGTGTCCAGTCTAGTTGGTACTTGGTCCTTTTTTTTTTACCACGAATGAAGATATACAAATATGGAATTTAAAAGTAGATATTTATAAATGCGAAAATTAAACAACTACATGAGTACCAAGAAATTGTGCAATTTTGTTCGCGCAATGCATTTGTCTTGGTACTTCTTGTGGAGTATTTATTGATTTTTTTCTCTAACTTATAGTAATTGACTATTAAGCTATTGGAAATGTAACTTTCACTATATAGTATATTATATGGTTTAAGTTCTATAAGATTGACTTTATCGAGTTGATTCCACCTCATGATTATAACATTATGACGATAGAATATTAAAACATTCTGGTTGTACTTGCTTCCTGATAAATTAATCTAGTTCTAGAATTTACCACAAATATAAAGCCAATAATTGATGTATTAGGCAGTTATATATAGTTATTAGCTAATAATATTATTATACGCATAGCTGATGATCAAAAACAGTGTTGGTGACTTGACAGTTGACCCGCACCCATAACTTTTGTAAGTAATAATTGTTGTCAATCATGCAGGTATAAACTAAAATATGAAAAATACCTATGCTTAACTCTTGTAAAAATATAATATTATATAATAATTAAAAAATATAGTTTCATATACATATGCACTCAGTGGCGTAGACATGGTTTCTGAAAGGGGGGATCAAATAAATAAAACGACATAGCTAAATTGGAGGAAAAATTGGAAAATCCCCCACCCTCTCAAAACTTTTTACTTAGGTAGTAAAATATTTAACAATAAGAAACAATGAATATAATTTGTATTGATTCAAAATTCACATCAAACACAATATGGAAGATTATCCACTCCAAAGCCAATGGGATACGCCATTGTATGCACTAGTAGTAATAATATAATAAAAATGTTGATCAAACTCGATTTCTTTAGAAAAAACACTCAAATTTACAGCCTCGATGACTGCTAAATAGTAAATAAGTACAATGTACATTTTGCTAAAATATAAGATCGATACGATATGTTGAAATCGAAGCACTCCTTCTGGTAGAAATTTTGTATACAGAATAATAATAATAATAAAAGAAAATAAACACCATTGTAAAATCACTAAATTCCTCAGTCCCCTGAGAATCTAAAAATAAAAATAAAAATACACATCATTGTAAAATCAATACATTCATCGCCCTGCTCAGAATCTAAAATAATAATAATCTAATTTTTAGAAAGTATGACGAATTTCTGAAATTATACAACACAAGATCTTCCATGATCTTTATCTTGATATATATTTAAGCTTTAAACTATAGATATCTTACAGCATTGATTATAGGAGAGGCGTAGCCAGAGGCGCTAAGGGGCTATGACAGTGTTTATTTTAGCTTAAATTTAATATTATATTAAAAAAATGATTTTACAAAAACCCTATAAAGGTCCCTTAAAAATTCCTGGCTACGCCACTAATTTATAGTATTATACATAGTATTAAATATTAATATCTATAATCAATGCTTATCGGTAATGAAATACTGTTTCGACACTAAAATAATAAAACTTTATTAGATACTATTTGAAAAATGTATTTTTATTTAATATACTATTATCATTTGATATATTATTACTTATAGTTACTATTTCTTAACTGTTCAGTCAAACGATGTAAACTAGATGATCGATGAGTACCTAAAGGTAATCCATTTCATTGTAAAAATATATTCTTCAAGAAAATATTTGAGCCTTCGCCCTTCGTTCTCATTATATGCTAATATTTTTTTTTTTTTTTTTGTAAATTAGATTAAAATAATATCATACATTAACACTATTTTTTGTCGTATATGTACATATAAACAATCAATTGTTAATATTTTGTGTTACAACTAAATTTCAGCATAAAGATAAGAAAAACGAACTGATGAATTATTCATTGAAGCAGGTCAGAAATGTCAGTGACTTTCAACATTTACCTACTCGTTTTTAGAGTGATTGAACCTTAGCTTTAATATATACAACTGTACAGTAAAATTTATATTTTGTGACATCACTATTTCCAGATTTTGACATTATGATTGTATAAATTTAACATAGTAGACATTCGCATATAAAATTACTAAAACATAATTCATTTTTCCTAACGTATAAAATACACCTAAGCACAGTTTGTTTAAACAGACTTATTCCATTATAATTTATATTTTAGTCATATTTTATATTTCATATAATACATCTATAATAATTATTAGCTAATATATTGCATAAAAGCCTAATACATATACGTAAAAAGAGATTTTGTATTCGGTAAAAATTACGGTATATTGATATTTATTTTATATGACGTAAAATTCACACATACCTACCTATAATATATAGCCCCTTTTTTATTTCAAATAAGCTTCATATTTGTATTTTTGTAATATATATTATATTATTATATGTGCTTTGCACACGATTTCTATTATTTTAAGTGATTTACGATTACGAACAACGTGGCAGTGAACGTGATTTGTGAATTATAGTTACCCTACATTTTGTAGGTAGAGCCTATAGAATATATCATGTTTGATGTTAGTATAATAGTTATCATGCAAACGTAATAATATTTTTATTATCAGTGTCGTGCAAATGGTATGACAAATGATGGCTCCGGTAGATGGGGGAGGGGGGCTTGTCTTAAATATATATAAAACGATCAAAATTACAATGATTAAATTTTATGATTTTCCACTTTTTAACACCGAAAATAATATGTTTGATATGAACATAAAAAACTGGACACAGATTTAACGAATACTAAAAAGTTGATGTAAATCCAATATCGTTAAGATTATTTTTTTTTTAATGTGTTTGTAAATATGGTGTAATATAATATGCAACCAATGGCAACCATTTAAATAAAAAAACAATATTCGAATTTCTTGAATCAAAACTAAATCCATGTGTAAGCCACCTTATACAGCAACCTATATTGCTTGAGAAAATAAGCTTTAAACACCCTCAGAGTTCAAGAAATCTATTGATATAACTTTTATTGAAAACGGTCCAATAGTTTTTACTTTTTGAGTCTCTAGAGACAAACAAAGAAACGTTAATTTAAATATAAATGTACACAACTTATTTTTAATTTTTAATTTTCTTCTGTTTTGCTCTTCGAGGTAAATTTCTACTGAATGAGAATAACTATTTCAATTTTAGCCCCGTTAAATTATCATAAACCGAATTTTTATAATAAACTAGCAGATCCTGTCCCCTTAAACGTACCAACTCTATATGACTCAAACTTTGTTCAATTCATTATTTAATATTCGGTGTATGGTGTTAAAAACTTATTTTAACTTTTCCATTGCCCAGAATAAAAATTCTGTTTCGCAGATGTATATTAACAGGTAGGAAATCTGACTGCGGTACATCGTGGACCCTGTGCTGTTTATACTTAAGTGTATGATTTAAGTATCAAGTTATACCAAGCTTGTCGTTTTTCCTTAATTCCACATACGGTGGATTAATCGTTAATATAATCAAATAATACAAAATCTTAACCTAACCTAATCGTACTAAAATCCGATGAATAAAAAAACAAAATTTAACCCTTTTTAAATTAGTCTATCT
>WHPZ01571245.1:0-23336 GCA_016617965.1 Macrosiphum rosae | reverse complement strand
GTATGAAATAATATGCACTAACAACTGTAAAAAATTGACTATATGCAAATATTCCTTTAAACGCACAACATGCAAAAATATTATGAACTATCAAACTTCATATTATTATTACTTTTGTTATGAAACGGATTTGTATTTCAGTTAGCATGTTTTCCCGTGTAGCAAAATAAAACACGCAGATGTATAAACTTAAGAGCTCTGATGATAATGTATAGGTACTAATTTGAACAATTTTATTACGTTAAATAGGTAAAACATATAATTTTATTTTACAAATGTACCTATACTTACATATCTATTATTAATATTATCGGTTAGGTAATTAACTATCTGACCGATAGCACTGTCACGGACATGTATAGGTATAGGAAGTAAACTCTAGTTGTCCACTTGTTCGTCATAATTTATATTTTATTGCATAAGAACTGTTATTTGATTTCTGTGCAATTAATTTTTCAAGGTTTTATCAATTAATTAAAATAGAATTTTTAAATATTTAAGAAATATTACAATTTAGATAGGTACCATATTTATTACATTTTTTTAGAGCATATTACTTGTTTTTTAATGCATAAGTGAATATATATATTGAGTACTAGAAGACCTCTAGGTATCATGCATAGAGTGATTGATTCAATATCTCGAATGGTGGGTTGTCTGAAATTTCTCTGTTTATCAAAAAAACGTAGTACACTATATTTAGGGACATGCAACGGCCAAGTACACTGTTATATATTAAAACCACACATCTTTCCTCAGACTTCCAGATTTACATCATTCTGTCACCAAAACAAGATCACTCACATCCACAGGTAGTTACATCAATAAGCATCTCACCTTGACTGGGCCAACGGTTCACACGGCTGTGACGGTGCAGGTTTCTGAATGGTTTTGGAGGGCAGATTTTTAGTGATGTCCGGCTTGCAACTGCGGTTGGAGAGCTGCTGGCCACCAAACTTGGGAGGGTGTAGTAGGTCCGGTGTCTTGCTAATAGCCGTGGACGCGGATCGACGGTATTGCGCACCATTCGGTTTTGCAACCGTGACGGTGTTCGTGGTCGTACCGAAACCCACGGTGCGACGGGGCGCGGACGAAGCCGTATTAGAGGCCACGGCGGTTACCGGCGGCGGCCGAGGTCTCTGTAGTCTGTTTTCTTTCGACTTGAGTGCGAAACTACTCATGTTCGATTAAAACTAAAAACAAACTAGGCCGGAAGACGTGATATTGTAAATAAGGATCTCGGGAAATCGAGGAAAAGCGCGTACGCCGATTATTGATACATGCTAAAGAACTTGAGTCGGAAAATACTCAAATACAGAACACTCGTTTAATACTATAACGTCAACTTGACAATAAAGAAACCAGCAGAGAGCAGAATACTTCAGTCTTCAATACTGAATTAAATTATTAAAAATCTGAACCCTATGTCCCTACTCTCTGCGGCCGACGACGGTTATTTTTAAAAACATCATGGAATGTGGATTAATCATTAATCGCCATCTGGAATGAACTTATCATCTGGGAGCGCACAGTGCATACACCGACGAGGACATTACCTCTTTGAATCGAAGAAAACAGTGTGGCAAACCGATAACAGTCGTTCGAATTTTGTGATTTTTTCGGTCGTCTATGAAGGATGAAAACGTGATGAATAATGATCGAAGCTCGTAAGATAATTTTGGGTGAGACAATAATACTGTCGGGACGGTGAAGAGTAAAGACACTAGACAGTTGGACTATTTTGAATTTTCTCAAGTTTCAGAATTTTTCACAAAAGCAACATACTCTGTACTTTAATCGACAACGGTTTGTTCATCGATCTGGTCACACTGGTACAATCGTAACGTACTTTTTCTACATTTCCGAAAAGCATCGTAATTAATTCGAATGCCGATTGCCGATTGCCGCCGCGGCTGATTATGAGAATTGAGATGATGGCTGGCAAGTGATGACGATTTTTTCAGTTTTCCCATTAAATTATATTATCATATGATCGCCAGTTCAACCTTAGATCTATTTAGAATATTTTCAATAATCTATTCAGTTTCAGTGACCGTCTCCCGCCGTTTTGATTCATCCTGTTCGACAGATTTAAATAATTAAAAAATGGACGAAATGAATTCGTTTGTGCCTATGACGCCTCCGAATCATTTTGTTAAAGAACTGCGGGTAGTGTTGGATCAACAGAACATACTTTCGGCCAAAACGAAACAAAAAGGTAAAACAGAAATACCCGTTAACTTACATTGATTCTTTGCTTACTTAAATCGTTTTGTTGTCGTTTATAGTGCTGAGGGACTTGGACCAACATATTTGTGATGATAATGAGAAACGCATAGCAAAGTTGAGGATTCGATCCATTCAAGAGATATGTGTCTCGGAAACAAACTATATCCACCAGTTGGACAAATTGATAGCAGTAAGTCCGTTTGAGACTACATTGTACTTATATTTTATGCCATCAGATTGTTTTAACTTAGTATGGTTATAGTACTTTAAACGCCCAATGGAAGAACAGAAACTCGCCTCAAGTCAAGTCATAGGTAAATTGTTTGGCAATGTTGAGACAATACTGAACGTGAATAAAGAACTATTGGTTCAATTACATCCGGCAAAAGAAAATATTGGACAAGTTTTCTTGAACACTGCTCCATTTCTTAAGCTTTATTCAGTTTACGCATTCAATTACAAGAATGTATTGGAAACACTTCAAGTAAAAATATTTTTTTATGTTTTAATCAATTTAAAAACTAATTGTATTCTCTTTTAGGACTTACCAAAATCTCATCCAAAACTCTATCGCTTTGTATGTACACAAGAATCAAGGCCAGATGTATCTGCTAAGTTGAATTCACTCTTGATAACTCCCATTCAAAGAATACCTCGTTATCTTATGCTTTTACGCGAACTTCAGAATTATACGCCTACTGAACATGAAGGTTATAATGATATTAAAGGTATGTAATTACATAAATGGAAACATTTTTAGTCTAAGTTAAATATTTGAATATCATTTCATTGCTTAGTAATTTTTATAAATGTTATTCATTTAAAGCTGCTGTAGAACAAATAAGTAAAGTCGCAGACCATATCAACAACTTAGTTCAAGAACAAGAAAATATGTCCAGATTAGTGAGCATCCAACGTAGTCTTTCTGGTTGTGGCAAAGTGAACATTGTACTACCAGGACGTAAATTAATTAAAGAAGGGCCTCTTATGAAAGTGTCACCCGAGGGTAGCACATCTATTCCCCGTTACTTGATATTGCTTAGTGACATGATACTATATTGTAAAGAGTGGGTGGATCCAGAAAAGTTGGTTTGTCTCAGAGTATTGCCACTCAATAAGTGTGAAGCCAAATCTGTCATGTACAAAAGAGGACTGTTTTCAATAAACTGTCAGTCTGTGGAATTTGTATTTTACACAATGGACGCACCTCATGCCACATGTTCTTGGGTAGAAATGTTGCAGCAATCTATTGACAAAGTATTTTAATTATATGCATTATTGATAATTAACTATGTTTTTGTTGTAAAAATGATTTTATTTTAGTGCAAAGCCAACTCTTTGATGCCAGTAAAGAGATGTGGTCCTTTGAAATTGGTCAAAAGAAAAAAGGAGAACAACACAAATAAAACTGATGAGAATTGTTATTCAAGTCCGACTAAAAAAATGAAATCGGTAAATAGTCTTAATATAATATTAAATAGTCAAATATTTTTTTTTAAAAATTTAAAAAAATTATACTTATAATATATTAATTATACTCTTTAGTACATTTTTCTTATAATACATTTTTTTCTAGGATTCAACAATTGTTAGGTCAAATCAAAATATGTCGTATATGGCTTCAGCAAGAAATCTCGTATTCAGTTTTGGATCAACATTAAAAAAATTAGTGGGAAGAAATTCGGTATAGAAAATCAAAAAATGGAAATAATTATTTTTTTAACTTTTTTTTGTGCTCCATCCATTTCCGATCTCAGTTATGTTGTCCAATTTTGTTTGAATGTAGTTGGTAACAATTAACTAATCATATTTGAATAATTTCTTTTGAGGTAATGTTTCCTAATGTAGTAACATATATTACTTAAGTTAAATTTGTAATATTATAATTATTTTTAAATTTGAATATTTTTCACATTTATAAAAGTTTGTATTGTAAGTATAACAATTATATTTTTTTACTACTTAATTTATTTTTATTAAAAACATGTAACTAGTTATTAGTTTATTTTTTTTTTTTTGTACAATACTTATTACTTAGGTATACCATATTATAAAAATGAAGACCATAACATATTACGTTAATGGCCTATAATCAAAATGTACTTCATGTAATCAAATAAACGATAAATTACATTCAATAATGAATAAATCAAGTTTCTTTATTTCAGTCATTTCTTAGGCGATTCATAAATTCTAAAATAACAGTGTCATCGAGTTCATTTTTCCACCTGTTAACAAAAGTTGTCAAATGTTATTTACCTATGTATAATGATTGTTGTTTGAGCTTTGAAATAAGAAAATATATTTTCATACATGCCATGTTTCTTAAAGTGAGATCCAATTATGAATCCGTCCACACCTCTGTACTCGTGTACATTGTTTACTGTTACACCAGATCCAACAAGTACTGGCACATCCACAGAGTTTTTAACTTCTACAAAACATAATTGTGAATTGGTTAAATTTAATATTATGTGCAACGGGTACAACGTTCTATGTTCATGTAAAAATAAAATATATTATAATTTCATACCAGTAACATCATGTGGTTTGGCGGGTTGTCCTGTTGCAGTTCCAGTCACTATAATTCCATCGGTCAGAAAGAATTCTGCTGCTTTGGCGGTTTCTATGAGACTTACATCTTGAGTAATGGCATGTGAACTATGAGTAATGACAAGAACCAAAAAATATATTTTTGGTTGGACCAAAAGATGCTTGATCTTTACAGTTTGCAGATATTTAACTTTTAAATAAACATTATAGTACAAAGAAATTACCTGTGTTTTTTTTTTACATCTGTAAATATATACACATCTTGTGCTCCTATTGATTTGCGATACCTCAATAACTTACCAGCACATGCATCCATGTAACCTTCATCAGCGACATGGCCGAAAACAAAACCTTCAGCCCTAATAAACTGGAAGTCTGTTGCATGTGCAACAGCGATTGCTTCTTCATTGGCTGCAGCCAATATCTAGTTGTTTTTAACAAATCAGTAAATGCCGTACAACAGTAATAATTCTAACCCACTTGCAGACCACAAGGGATGTGTTCAGGTACCAATTGTCTAACTGCTGTACAAATTCTAGTCATTGAGGACACAATTTCTGGACCTATTTTTTTGGCAGGCATATAAGGTATATCATGCATATTTTCAACAACAATTCCGTCCTATAGTTGATAACAATTGATAGTTATAAGTTATAACATTATTGTATTGGGCACTGTCTTAAGAGGACACTATACTAGCATGTGTTGTATCCGTCTTACCAAATTTCTTTTATTATAGCGAATAAAAACAGCTTAGAAATTCTAAGACCAACGATAGATTTGAAAATCTATCGTTACTTCATATTGAAAGAGATTTAGCTAATATTATTAATTCTGAAGATATTCTTAATATATTTGCCCAAAAAAGTAGGCATTTAAACCTTATACTATAGTAATAATTTCTAATTTAAAATGTTTTTTTTTTAAATATTTAATTAAAATACATATTTTTTATTTGATAATAATATGATGTATAGTAATATATTATTTATTTATATTTTACTTTAAAATGGGCATCTGTAGTCCTTTTTATATTTATTTTCTTTACATTTTTCTATAGTTATATTTGTAGGATATTAAGTTCTGAATCCGAATCATCATAGCTCTTTTGCGAAGTAATTCACAAGAAGTTCCAACATACCACAAATAAAAATTCATAACGCTACATCTATGCATCTTACAAACACAACATGGCAAAGTGTATAATCTGAATCCATTTAATTATTATGAAAATTAGAGGTAAGAATATTATCAAGTGAATCTCTTAGGTGCTTTTACATTTTAATTTTAAAGTGAGTTATGAGTATTTTAAAAATTTGAGGTGTAAAAACAATTTACAATTTGAAACTACTTATAAATCGCTTTAAAATTAAAATATATAAAAACAACATAGATCACTAGACAATAGTTTTACTTTAAATTTCATACTAGGTTAATTCGCTTTTATATTAAACATAATAGAGTTAATATAATTATTCAGAATGTACAGTTAAACTGTCTCTCGTCTAAAGTGTGACATGTTTATACGACAGAGACAACACATGCGGATGTAGAATCCCTTTAAGTATAACTGTTAAATGCTTACTACACCACATTTCATATATATCTCAGCTTCTTTGCAGGCAGCGTATACTATTTGTTTAATGCTTCTATCATGCAACGGTGTGCCTAAATATCATTATTCAAAGTTTAAAATACAGGAATCAAATTTTATCTAACGGCAATAGTGAAATGTATCTGTTGCTGTGTACTTCTACACTCTTACCTGGTAGTGGTTTAACATGAATCATCCCAAAGACGTTATTCAATTTCGCCTTGAAAATATTTTGAATGGTATTCATCATAAAATAAATAATTATTTCACATTAAAAAATGTGCTTCCTAATTACCATTCCATAATTTCACTGTTAGGTAATCACTATACCCCAGACGTTTTATTGTTTGAAGAACACTTATCACTTAGATAAGTCATATTAATTGACATTAGTTCATAAACCATAACAATAAGAAGTCATGAAATCTCATTTCTTGCTTTTTGACCTTTGTTGTATGGTGCAACATAATAATTTTTAATAAATTCTCCTACGTGCTGTAATAATCTGAAGAACAAGGAGTACCAATTTATTTGAATTTATATATTTTCACTGTAAGATATTAGTGAGATCATTCAATGTTTGAATAAATTAAATATTTCTCAGTTAAATAGGTATCAATAAGATAGACAATGATTATTTTTTTTGTAAACTATATAATAATATTATATTATATATTATATTTATTAGAATTAAATTTCATTATAATAAGGAAAATAATAGGACCTAAACGTCGAAACACAAACAATCTTTTAAAGAAACTAAGATAAATAATATTTTTGTTTTTATAACAATAATTGTATACTTAATTGACTTAACGTATAATATTATAAACCTGAATGGGTATATAATACGTGTATGTATATATAATCTTTTTCTTTATTTTTCATTTTTAAATAACTTTAAGAAGATAAAGGCAAAAAGACTAGAGATTGATCAAGGGGATAAAAATGAAAAAAAGGAAAGAATTATTATGGATTTGTCAATAATATATACTATATGTTACGTACATATTTTTCTAGATTACCTTAAAATGTAAATAGGTTTGTATGATTAACAATAAGTAGGTAGATTGCTTTAATTTTTTTTTTTAATAATTGTCTAAATATTATTTTTTATCCACAGCCTATATGTACACATCAATATTATATACAATAAAGCAATATAGATCCTCTTATTTGACAACATATTTTTGTCTAATTATAATATTGATATAAGACCATAATGATACATAATGATATATGCTATTGAGGTTCTTGAAAATTAACAATACAATTTTAAATAACCATATTTAATTTTTTGATTTACTTTACAATACTTGACATAAAATGTTGACACCAAATTATATTTTTTAACAGATGTATATATATTCTGATTAATGTTTGAAATTATTTAGTATGTTTCAAAAGAATCTTAAACAAAAAAAGTATGGGAAATTATTAAATTTAAAACGGAAGAAAGAAAGAACATCCAAGGTACAAAACTGGAAGTATCAAAATATTGATGAATGCACATGAAAAAGAATGTAAAATAAATGTTAATAGAATTTTTCGTTCAAATTGGAAGTCATAATTAAAGCATGAATTTTACTTAATAATAGGTAATTCAAAATTATCTGCGCGTATATTTAAAGCGCTTTAAACATTTGAGCCAAACTATATATTTTATTTTTATATCAGTATAATAAATAATAATGTCTATACTACTTTTAATACTATACAAATATTGAATACTTAGATATTACCTTAACTAATAAAAAAAAAAAATTAATCAATTATTTGCATCAAGCTTTAAGAAGAAAACATTTATGGACAGGGTTTGGTTGGGAAAATATAGTCACACTATGTAGAATAAACATTAAGAACAATATTTTATAACACTAAATAAGAACAATATTAGAACGCAGTAGAGCGTTTTACATAATTCTTAAAAAAAAAAATTCATGCAAATTAAACAACAAATTTTAAGTTGTCCTCTCACTAAGTCAGCAACATACATACACAAAGACGAAAATGGTTTAAAAATAGATTAAATGTTAAAATTAATATACAATATAAATTTATGGTACACTCTAGGATAATGTGATGAGTCTATAAGAGAATCATTTTGCATCTTTCTCATTTCCCTCGTCTTATACATACATTTCAAACAAAAATAAATAAAGTGTGTAATAATTTAAAATTAATTAAAATTATGGGCATAATAAATCTGAATATAACCCTCTAATTGTTTAATTTAACTGGTATCCCAACCAAAAATTTCAAGGATATTTTTAAGTTATTTTACTAATTAGAGATTACTGATTATCATATAAATTTGTAGGTATGCAAAAAGAGACATTATGCAAGGTTTAAGCACATGTCATCACAAAACGAATATCAATATTTGATAAAAATAAATTAAACTCTCATCACTTGCAATTTTCTTACAGAACGAGCATGAAAACACTAAATTTCTTTTTAAATCATGTAGACGGTATTTTTTTTTTAGATTGAAATTTCAACAATAATTTCAGTGTTTACAGCTATGTTCCTCAGAAAAAAAAAAATGAAAAACTTTATTGCATTTACAACTATTAAGTAAATTCATACTTAATATTTATCAACTTTAAAAAAATTAACATTATTTTAATAATAAGATCAAAAATACCAAATGGTAAATTTAGCTATTTTTAATTTATATATTATTTAGAGGAGAACTATATTTGTAATGCATTAATGTTTATTGTTGATTATAAATGCTGTTTTTAATAGGTAATTGTTTATAATCAATTAACAGTTTGCTTGGTATGAGTTAATGTTTTTTCTTATTCAAAATATCTATTAAGTATTGAAATAAATATTATGTCCATTTTCCATAGGGGACAAATTATAATAACTTGCATTGCAATAATGGTAATTAGCTGTAGACCCAAAATGGATATTTATGAAATACTCCTTTGGTTACATAAGTTATAAATCTAAATTCCGATAGTCTAAAATATAACATAGGTACAAGATTAAAGGTGATCCACAGAAATGTCTTAAAACACTATAAAAGAAATAACAAAATACAAGAAGCACATAATATTGACAGCGTTTTCACATGACACGCTGGGAACTATTTACAATGATATTAAGTAATCTTTAAACCTTTAAGTGATAAATAATAAGTAATAATATAAATATACATACATTTTGGCAAGAATTTTTTCTAAATACCAGAGATGATGAGTTGCTTTTAAAATGCCTGCAACTTTTAGGGTATGTAATACTCTGGGTGGTCAGAATCTTTTTCAAACCTTTTTGCTTCTTCCTGCATACTTTCTTTAATTTTCAATATTGCCGCAGATTCATTTTGATCATTGTCCACAGGTCCGCCATATCCTCCTAGGTTATAATCACCCATACCGCTACCACTATCATCTCTTGGTGTGCTCGGCCCATCAGGTGGAGATCGTTTTATACCTTCAATACCATCACCATTCATTACAGGGCCCATTGAATTTGGTCCCATTGGACCTAATGGTCCCGCAGAGTCAGGATTTCCCATTGAAAATTCACCTGGCATACTACCACCAGGTACAGATTTCATCATTGTGTACATATTTTCACCACCAGAGTTTGAATCTTGAGGACTCGCCATCAACGGTGTACCAGGACCGGGGGGGCCTTGAGGGTAATTTCCAGGTGATGAAGATGTATAACCCATCGGATGATTTGGATTACCCGGTGTCCATTGGGGTCGACCAACTGGACCCATACCCATGCCAGGATGCATTCCAGGGCCAGGGCCGGGGCCCATAACATTACCAGGAGGCATTCCCCGCATTGGAGGTCCATAGCCACCCCGCGATAGATTCATTCTAGGATTCATTACTGGCGGTCCAGGACGCATAATATCCATATTATTCATCATGGGTTGGTTTGGGCTATTAAAATCATTAGGCATATGAGGTGGCATTCTTACACCGGGCCGAGGTCCACCAGGATACCTAGGGCCCATGAAAGGCTGGTTCATCATTTGATTGTGAGGAGCATTGGGTGGTGGATGAGGGCTTGATTGTGATACAGGATGAGTGGGTGACGGTCTCATGTTTGAGTTGTTGAAAAAACTTGGCGGCATTCCGGGTCCGGGAGGGATTGAATCGTTGGGTGGCATTGGGCCCATCGGCCCTGGGGACGGTCCAGTGTTGTGTCCAATGCCATTGACGCCACCGGGGTTGTAATTGGTCGGATTTACGAAACCATAGTCGTGGAATGTTTTGGCTTCGCTGGAATGTTCGCAGTTGTCACGGCGTTCGGGTGCCGCGCAGTACAGATCCCAAAATACGCACCACCAAGAGCTGAGGAACCCGGGCGGCTCACCAAGAGTGATGTTTTTGTCCCAGCGGATCTCGCTGAGGAACGTTTGCGCCGCTTTGGAGGCGCCTGTGTGCAATAGGTATTCGTAAACATAAAGCGCTAACCTTTCTCTGGCTTGTGCGTCCGACGGCACCGACGAACCCTTGCCTTTCGAGTACATGGCGAGCACCGTACGCCGAACACAAACACAACGGTCGATACGAAAGTCCGCCAAACCTATGTGAGACCGATCTTGGATCGCATTAAATACATAATTTTAGCATCAATAAAAACGTAAACACTACAAAACAACAAAACCATGATGGATTCTACTTGATTTGATAACACTGTGCGAACCTCCGAAGTTCATGGAGGAAACCGCGTCGACAAAGACGTTGCGATCTGCGATCGACTATGAATCCGCGCGCCGCATCGCCTACTAACCAGTCAACACCACCAATCCGAGTCAGCGATAACCCGGGGGACCTATAGGTCCGCAGTAATAGTAATAATAAAAAAGAATAAAAAGTAAAAACCATTGGCCAATGGCGTCCCCTCGTTATTTGTTATTGCAATAGTGCTCTATTGTAATTGTAAATTGTATTTTGTTATTTGTTTAATGAACATTTAATATTTTTATTATACCCACAATAAGAGTAATATTATGTAATATGTTATAATTTATCAAAAATGTTAACATGATGTGTGTGTTGGAACAATCAAATAATTATTAATTACAATTATATTATATTGTAATTTATCGATTACCGTGTGGCGTGTGCGCTTTTGACTTTTGATATTTCGCACACGTTTCGTGTCGTTTTTTTTGATTTGTACGTTTCAAATTTTTTACGTCCAAACTGACGCGTGCCTTTTCGGTGGTCATTGTACGAATGTGAATTATTTGAAATATAATTGTAATTGTACCTACCTAGTATTGAATACTATTGTCTATTGCATTACCAGAGAACACCACCGACAATGGATTACGGACTAACCATAACAATACCGTGTTGCGTGTTCCCCGCGCGAGTCTAATCGTCGTTCAGTGGAGGCCATGAAGACATCTTCAATCAGTTAGAACGAAAACGAAGATTCCATATCAACCGTTGTCGTCCTCGCAGAGGTAAATCTCCTCTCTGAAATCTTGGTTTTCGTTTACTCTTAATTAATAGACAGGTGGTCAAATCATTTGGTATTCTCGCCGAGGTCCTGGCACCAAGTCCACAACAGATCTTTAGTCTCCCGCCACTATCATTGCTTGGTTGTTTTTGGTGGTTCAGGCTGTAGTAATGTACTACCCATTGCCTATTTCGACACGGCGTTACATTGTGCACGTCTACATTCGTATACTGATAAATTTGTATATAATTTGTATGCTCTTTCTTCGGTCGGATATATTATCAATAATCATCAACCATGCAAATAAATGATTTGTTGTATCTTGTCCCGAATGTACTTAATATAAATTATATATTATAGTTACCTAGAGTTATAGGTTTATCTAATTTTCACAATTTTTTTTTTTTAATAGTTAGCTAGTGTGAAATTTACTAGAGACTCAGACTTGTATAGTTGTATATATTGTGATAGAATCAGTACATACTTAAGAGGGCGCTACATCTCCATGTCTTGTCTCCATCTTACGAATGTAAAACATAGTAAAAACTGTTTTTCGCATGTAAGTACCACTCAGGCTGTAGCTTATGTTAAACAATCAAATTTTCACACTAGAAAGAAAAGAAAATTGACTGCAACATTGTGTTTAGTTTTTCGATATCACAAATATCTATGAAATAAGTTATTATTGTTTGAAAATTTGTTGTTTTTGAGTTTTTCGAACCGGAAAAACTTTTTTGTAGTTTTGATATTGAAAAAATAAAAACAATGTTGCACAGTCAATGTTCTCCTCTTCATAGTGTGGAAATTTGATTGCTTAGCATGGACTATAGCTTGAGTGATTCTTCCCTGCGCTGAACTGTTTTTCCTGGGTTTTACATTTGTAAGACTGAGACATCATATCGGGTGTAGCGCACTCTTGATAGTCTGCGGTGTAACTGTACCTAAGAAACAGCGTTTTTTTTCTCTAAATGATAAGTATTAACATAATGTTGAACATGAGGTTATATACAATTCATTGGATCTAGGCAGTTATCTATTTATGTAGTGTTAAACTGGAGACATTGTATAGATTTTTATGAAACTTACAAATTACAATATACCTAACTGTACAAAACTAACCAATTTTTCAAACCTTTGTTTTGTTTATAAAATACTTTTGAGAATTTAAGCTTTGGTGCATTTAAAGGTGCATTTATAAATCATCAATATAAGTACTGTATTGGCTTTGGGGGGAAAATGTTGAATCTGTGGTTATTGTTCTGAATCTTATTTGTTGACCTTCTTTTGGGTACTTATAAATTTTTATACTTTTATGGCAACGAATTGTTTCTTACAAAAATTATCTAAATTTTATATTGTTAGTACCTACCTACCTTCCCAATATTTTATTGGCGGAGAAATTTGATTTTGCCGAGTGGACTATTTTTGCTTGAGCTAGGCGCGGATCAAACCTACATTAACTACCTACATTATAAATATTTAAATATATTTAGTATTTACCTATTGGTAAATACAAGTATATTTTTATATATATATTATAAATATGCAATAATTGCTTATTAGTTAGGTATAATGAATATTTTTTTATTAGACTGACAGTCTAATATGGGAAATATTTTTAGGACAAAACCCTATGAGCAGCCACGCGTTAGCTGGCAGTCGATGGTTGTCGTCCCTCAATCGGTCATAATATTGTTATCAACAATTAATAAATGTCTGTTATTAAAATAAAATATGATGATTTGTGACTGAATATTATTTCAATACATTTACATAGGATAACACTAAATATTAAATTTAAATAATATGGCCAACATGGGGGGAAAGCAGTCGCCCCTACCGCCTCCTACTGGATCCGCACCTGGCTTGAACCAAGCCCTGGGTTAGGTATAAGTCGTCAAATTTCAAATTTGTATCTATGAAAAATACATACCTAATAGGCAATAGCACCTATTAGTATACATGAATGTTAATTTTAATGATATTGTATGAAATCTGTTTAATATTTTTTAATATTAATTAATATTTTAGGTATCTATTATAATATGTTGGTATTTATTGGAGTACCTGCATACTATGTGTTAGTTTCATTAGGTAGGTATTTATTTTATTTAATATTTGCTATTGAATAAATTAATAATTCAAACTTCTCTATAAACAGTATTAGTGACTTATTTTCCAATATATATTCGGGGGGGGGGGATTACACCCCAACCAACTATTCTTAAAAACTTTAAAAGATCTATTAACATTTTATATGGTAATATTCTTATATAGGTACCTATTTATTTAAGAGGACGTCGTACAAACATGTGTTGTCTCTGTTTTACTAACGTACAACATAGTAAATTTCTTCTGTTTACCAGTTTCCATAGTGTGCTGTTAGTTTTGATATTAGAGTGAATTGACCCATTATAAAATTTAAGATTATTATCTAGGGCTCAAGGTAGGATTTTATTGATGTTATTATTTTTAAGTAAGTTACGATCATTTTAAAATGTACAGTTTCAAAAGAGCCATAATTTTCTTTAAAATGATAATATTAATTAAAGCCTATGTGTAGCCGTAGATTATAATTTTACCTTAAATTGTATAATAGGTCAATTCACTTTTATATCAAAACTAACAGCACACTATTGAAGCTGAGTAAAACATTTGCCATGTTTTATGTGTGTAAGACGGAGACAACACAAGCAGATATGAAATAATCAAAACCTATTAAAATCTGAGATCATTCATAATCATATGATTAATTTAGTCAAAATTGTAGAAAAAAACATTTGCTTAAATATAACAATTACAGGAAATTAAAAATTATTTATAATAATTGAACCTACTTAGGATTTATATATATTTTACCAAAAAAATCAAATTTTGCAGTAGATAAAATATGTAGATACTAATTAATTAGATTTTTGACGTTGAAATTGTGTTGGTAACTGGTACCGCTTTTACCACCTATTTTCAACAATGAAGTAAGGAAGCTTAAAATTAATATATAAGTTGTGATTTAGTTTTTAATAATTATTATATCGGTGGTATATATATTTTTTTTTATTTAAGAAACATGGATAATCCTGAAGCAACTGAAAACTCTATATGTGATACGTCCCAACAACTTCTATCATCCATTGAAAATAACTGTCAGCCAGTTGAAAAAGTATTGTTGAACAATGATTATGCAGAACCTTCAAACATTGTAGATCAAATTAGTAATTCCGAAAACCAAATACCTGTAGACTCAACTGATGTGAGTTCTCAAAATGCAAATGTTCCTGCTGAAACGGGTACTATTGTTCCAACCGATAATTCTTTGCCACCTCTTCCACCACTTCCTAAAAGCGAAAATGGACAATTGCCACCAGTAGCACCAAACCCGGCTGATTACAACATGCAAAACTATGCAAACTACAATAATTATATGTACAACTATAACAATTATTATGGCTATCCTTATCCTCAATACCAATGGGATTATAATAGTCAACAATATTATCAACCATATCAAAATTATTACAATTATAATTTTAATCAAGCAAATCAAACCCAAACATCAAAACCACCTCCACCGCCACCTGATTCTGTACAATTGCCAGTTGAAGAAAAGCCAGCTAATAAAACAAACTCTGCATTTGACGACTCTAATAGGTAACTATATATATTTTATAATTGATCTTGAATATTAAAATAATTGAATAGCTGATACCTTATAATAAATGTATTTTATGTTTCAGATATTCTCCTACGGCAGAAACTGACGATGATGATCCTATAAAAGGATTATCCGGAGGATTATCTGAAAACTATAAACCTGATGTTCTTATTGAAAAACCTACACAAACTACAAATGCTGCCCCTTTTGAAACTGTGACATCTGAACTAATTGGGGAGCAACAAAACATACCAGAGAACATTGAAAATATAATTCAACAGACCGTTGACCCCCCAGCCTTGCCTATGATTACACCAGAGCAACAGCGAGTACCTGTGATTTCCCAGGTGCAACCATACAATAGTCAGGTTCAACAACTTAGTTATCAAATTAATCCTCTAAGTCAAATGCAATCAACTGAAACAGTTAACGAGGTAGTAAATCAACAGCAAACTTCACCTGCAGTGAATGGCAAAGATGACTCTATTGAGAAAGTGTCCAAAGCATCAACGGTACTGGGTAAATCCCAAGCCAAAAAACGTCTAATGGCATTTTCAATGATGAAACAAAAGTTACAAGAACAAAATAATTCAGTTATTGATAATCAGAGTTCAGACATTGGGGAAGGAAATGATGTGGAATTTGTACCGGAACACAATGTTTTTCAAACGGTTACAAAGAAAAAAGTTGTTACTAATAAAAAAGGTAAGCAAGTACCAAATTAGATATTTGTCAGCTTTATATTATTATTAAAATATTTATTTTTGCACCTTATTTAAAACAATTCCTGTTCATGTCTCTGTCTTACAAGTTCATAACATAGCAAATTTTACGCTCAGCAGAACACATGTAACTCTGTTAATTTAAAAATTAGAGTGAATGGATCTCTTATAAAATTTAAAGCTAAGATAATGATCTAGGCAACCTCTTGGGCTTTATATTATATTTTAATTTTAAAGCGAGTTATGAGTAGGTATTTAAAATTGTAAATTGTTTGTACGTCTTAAAATACTCATAACTCTCTTTAAAATTAAAATATAATATGAAGCCCATGAGGTAGCCTAGATAATAATCTTACCTTTACATTTTATAAGAGGTCAATTCACTTAAATTTTTAAATTAACAGAGCTACATGTGTTCTGTTGAGCGTAAAATTGGCCATGTTATGCACTTGTAAGATGGAGACAACACATGTTGGCATAATGTCCTCTTAAAATTCTTGTACTTGTAGATGGTATATTAAGTAATATGTAATAACTAGGGAGCAGATGCTTATGCATTTATCATATTTTTTAATAACATCAAAATTAATGCGGAATAAGACAGAAATTTGTTTCATGACCTTATCGCCTTATCGAAATTGTCCCGCGAAAAAAATAAATATAAGACAACGTTGTCGTTGGAGTCAGTATCGAACAATTTCACTAATTGTAGTTGTGTTCTACGTTTCGTTAGTTTCGTTTTCGTCCAAAGTGAGTTTCCATATTTTATAATGTTGTTTACCTATTTATTTAAAAATACTAAAAATTAATTCCAAATCGTCGAGACTTCATAATTTTGTTTTAAACATTGATTATCCAGTGCAATGCCCAATTATTAGGTATGTTTTCAAATCATTCCATGCTTAGTTAGTACTTGGTTTTTAATATCTACCCATGTATATTATTTTCAGATTAACAAACAATTCACCAACAGTTCCTTTTAAAGTTTTAATTTTAAGAATATTTTATACCTATATATTTTAATTTTTAATAAACAAAATACATTTTAAATAAAAATGTTATTGATTCATATTTTTAATAAATTCTAAGCATATTTTTATACTTTTTAGAGCATAAGCATCCGCTCTCTAGTAATAACTCAATAACGGTCAAAATTAAAAATTTGGTAAAATTTTATTTATTTTATAGTTGCTAAAGTTATCAAGGCTCAACAAACGATTGAACAAATTGAAGAAATGAAGAAAGATGAACTGTTACAAGGAAATAATGCAGCTTTATATCAACATCTTTTGAGAAGTGGTGGTAAATATAATATTTTAAAATAGGTGTTGAACGCCTAATATGTAACTTGTATGCCATTGTAACATTTATAATATAGTGTTGATGTATTCATAAGTGTGCAAATGGGGTAGTCATTGTAGGCACTTGACTACTCTGCAAAACTTACCACCCTCCTCAATATTCAATATTATCATGATAATCAATAATTATATTTTTATTTTTAAAATGCTTTTTTGCTTTGGTAAATGTAGCTAAATGAGGTTATCCCATCCGTATTAATTTTTATAACTTAGGCAGTTAAGCATGAATAAGAATATAATATATAGATATGTGTCATGTTAATGTGTTCTATTTAATAGTTATGTATGACTACTCGGTCAAAAATGTCTACCGACGCTTATGGGTATATTATAGTAAATTCTAAAAATATATAATAAAAAAATAATATAATGATTTGTATATTAGTCAAATTCTGTAAACAGTTTATTTAAAACTTAAACTACTTCAAATTTTAATGTCTATTTTTAATTTAAGATACAGAAAAATAGTTTATAATTTCATGACAGTTTAAAATATAATCTAACAACCTAAACCCATGCACTTTGTCGCCCCTTAAATGTACCAACACTATATGACTCAAACTTTGTTCAATTCGTTATTTGATATTCGGTGTATGGTGTTTGAAATTAATCTTAACTTTTCTGTTGCCCGTAATAAAAATTCTGATTTGCAGCAATTTATTATTTGGTACTTGGTAAGCAACCTGCGGTTGATCGCTGGCCCCTAATTTGTACGTACGTGTATGATTTAACTCTAAAGTATCAAAGTTATATCAAGTTTGTCGTGTTCTACCTATGGTGGCTTAATATAATCAATTAATACAAAATCCTAACATAACCTATTGCATCACTGTTGTATTTTTGACATTCAGATTTCCTACTTTTCCGGTGGCTTTTCCTAAAATTTTGTTTCATAATAACCTTCTCCGTGATATACTCTTTCGTTTAAAAAAAAATCAAGAAGATCTGTAGTTCCAGAATTGACGCCGTATAATGATTTTCATTTCACATTTATTTTGTTATAATATATATATTGACAAAAAATAATAATACAAATGAACAAAAGTGCCCTTAACCAATAGCAAGCAATATAGGTACAATACACTTATTATTTTAATCCGCAACTTAATTTTTTATTATTTTTATTATTATTTATTATTTAGTGTGCACTTAAGAGGCCATAACTCCGGAATCACTTATCCCACAGAGTACAAACTTCACAGAAACCATCTACATACCAATCTTAATATGCCCTGAATTTTTTTATATATATAGATAATTATAATTTTTCAAACTACTATCTGAAGTTTAAATAGGTAGATTAATTTTTTGATTTATTAATTTTTAAAGTAAAATACACTTGTACATTAAACAAAATGTTAATAGAAAAAATAAGGATTGGTACCATAAACATTTCTACTCTACTAAATAGCTCATCCAAACTTAAAATTATTTTAAATATTAGTTTGATTATTGAACATTAAATCTAAACATACCAAAATATTCTGTCCCATTAAATGAATCAAAAATATGGGTTGCCATTTAAAATACTTAAATGTTGTGTAATAAATAAATGTGTGTTACAAACACGAATTAAGATATACTGGATACGGAACGGGTGCTTATCAGTTGATAGTCAAACCTTCCTAGAGTATGGCATGACACACAGCGCTTTATATGATTGTTGTGTTAACCGGGAGAATAATGAACCATTAGTTCCTTATTCTTCTGGTTAACACAGAACAATCCTATAAAGCGCTAGCGGTCTAGCCGTAACGTAAGAAGTTATTGCCACGAAATATGAGTTGATAAGGCACTGCTTTCCGTATCCAGTTGACACGGACTACGGCGGTGCGAAGTCTGTATGCGTTTTTGTAGCACAGGCGAGGTACCGTGTTGGTGGTTGGTAAACAAGAGAGTTGCCACCAGCAGCCGTTACTCGCTTTGCACGACTTGCCTTCCCGTCCCGCCTTGTGCCTTTGCAGCGCGGTGGGAAAGTTGACGGTGTCGCGTTTTCGTAGCCCGTGCTGGCGGTTGACAAAAGTGTAGACCGGTTGCGGCGGTACCTGTACTTTGTACTGGTTGCCGCTGCATACCGTGTCACAGTATATCTTAATTCGTTGTTACAAATTATTATTATTTCCAAATATGTATGCAATACAATATAAGAATTTTGATTACTCACAAATTAATTGAAATAAAACCATTTGATATACTTTTAAATACTAATACACTATTTTCTATATGTATGTATTTTAATATGAAATTTTGAGCAAATAATGTATTGATTCTACAATAATGTGATTTCTTTTTACAATTGTATCTTTAACACTTTTACTAATAGGAAAAATGCATTTATCATCCACTTAGAGTAAAATGTCTGGTTGCAAATTAGATCTAGCTTGTACTTTGGTGGGACAAAAGTATAAATTTCTCAGTACTTCAAAAAACAACCCGATAGTGGCAGGGCAAACATTTGTTTACATTTTAATATTATAATAATTATTATTTCAAAACTATTAAAATGATCCAATCAATTAACTTGACACTAGTTACTATACAACAGAGTACTTCCATACTTGTCCATTTTTAGGTTCTGAGCAGAGCGATGAATGTATTGATTTTATAATATGTTTTTTTTGCTATGCATAGATGTTTTATAGAAGAAAAAATGCTAGGAGTCAACTGAATTTTCCATTATAAAGGAATTTTTGTTATAGGTAGACTAAAATATACGGGATATAGATTTATACGAGACTACAGTTATTTTCTGTTGTAAGGAGATTTCCGTTTTATAGGGAGTCCATTATAAGAAGGTTTAACTGTATATTATACTATTTTAATAACTATTTATTATCATTAAAACTATAAAACGAATGTAAAAATATCGTAAAATATACATAGTAATATAAGCTGACTAACTGTCTTCGATCAGAATCTTTTTTTTATTTTCTATAATTTATCATTGAATTAAAATTTGACATAATTGACTTACTCAATGATAAGGTGCACTTGACATCTACTCTACCACAGAGTGGTTAATTATTTATTTATTTTTAATTTGAATTATATTTTAGTATTATAAATTGTCATAATGACTTAAGGCTCAGTCAAACACAAAGCGGTTTGTCTGCGCAGACTGTAAAATAATACAATCATGCGGAATTTCTGCCATGGACAGCAGACCCGTACACCATGGCAGACCGCTTTCTGTTTGACCGAGCCTTTAATCATATATTTATTTCCCTTGTTTTTATTTTGGTGTCTTGCCTTCAGTAGTTAGATAAAAATCACTGTGTTTTTAGTATAATTTTTAGTAAAACTCTTTTGTAAAATTAATGGCTTTAAAAATATTTGACAAAACTCATACAATTGAACATACATCTAATATAGAAGTTTCTTCTGGACATTGTTCTGATGGCACTTTTTTTTGGTTTATTAGGATCTTCTGCAAAGTTTGCAATCTTTTTGACTTTTTGCTACCTAAAATAGTTCATATTGTAGATTATTATTAATGATTCTCTTTTTATTACTTTTTATTTATGTTTTATCACAGTCAAAGTGAAAAGCAATTAATAAATACCCATTAAAACGGCATAAATTTTTTAGGACTAAATTGTTAAGGTTTCATGAAATCCTAATTAAAAAGTTAAAGTTAAGTTATTTTTAACTAAGGTACATATAAGTAATGAGTTACTTTTTATTAAATGTAACTTCTAACTTATCAAATTTAAATTTTTGCATATGCAGTTACCATTTAGTTAATTAATTTTATAATCTTCTTAGGTAAATTTTTGCCTAATATAAACCTGATAGATTAAAAATATATTTTGTTTTGTTCAAATTATAGTTCTTATATATACCTATTTCTAAAAATACTTATTTATTTATATAATATCTAGTTTAATGGGTACTTTACTGAAGTAAATTAGTGTTGAGTCTCAATTAAATTAATTTTAATTTTAGGCAATGAAGCTCCAATCCTTCAGAAACTTGGTATAGAGTCATTGGCAGAAAAATATTCAGCTAAGATAAGAGAACAGGATAAGCGCTCAAGTAGACACCATCACAGGCGTCGAGATGAATCTAGAAGAGGCCACAAATATCGTCGTCGTTCACATTCAAAATCCAGGTTATTATTTGCCCAATTTTTATTCCTCAGCACAAAGACTGTACTAAATCCGATAATAAATATTTAGCGCAAAAATTATCCACAGAAAACAAAGTCCCGGGTCGTCAGCATTGCTGCAATATTATTCTATAAACTTTTATGAAGGAAGCGCTGAGCACTTTTTGTACCTATTTGATATTTACATTATCATTTAAATAGAGGTATATCAATTACCCGAAATTATTACTGCTTAAAATTCATGTCGCCGTGACATTATTTTTCGTTTAGGTCTAGGTCAAGATCAACAGAGAAGCCAAAGATGCGAGCCCTAGAAGTCAAAAGTTGGAAAGATTTTGTCAAGGGTGGATTTCATTTCGACAAATTTAGAAGATTCAAAATGGATGAAGCTGAGGAAATAAAAGATAAAGAGCGGAAGTCTAGAAAAAAGAAAAGGCACGGAGACTCAAGATCTGATAGCAAAAACGATAAAAATGAATCTAACATGTAAGTTCCTATGGTTAATTTTTTTTTTTTACAACTGACAGTTGTTTATTTATTCTTTAATATTGGGCAAGTTAACAAATTTTTTTTAACTTGTTAAGTGAAGTTAATATAGACAAATGTAAGTTAAGTTAAAAGTTACTTTTCTTTTTATTTAACTTGTATAAATTACAAGTAAATAACTTTGTTTCTTTTTTTTTCATACAAAATTAAGAATTATACCTTTTGTTAAAGCTCTTAATAAACATCATAGTAATAAAATATATGTATTACAATTTAAAAAACAAAATGTAGATATTCAATTTAATTGCTTCAGGTACTATAATACTTCAATACTGTAATCAATGACAAAATCCATAAAAACATTTAAATTACATACATGATTCTATTTTTTTTTCTATCTGTCTAACTTTTTCCAAAGTGATGGTAAAACTTTTTTAATTTTTTAGATATAATAATCAAATTCATTATTTGAATATAAATAATTACACGTATAATATTAAATATTAATCAATTGATGGTAGCAGCGGCATATTGGCAACAAACTGTGGCCTTGGAAATTAATGTGACTTAGGGTCTAGTGTGTTAAATTTTAGTTCAATATTTTAATGATATTTGGTATATTACTATAGAAATTAAAATATCTTTAAAAAAAACTGTGTTTATGTATTTTTTAGATATTTTGGTTAAGGGGCCTCGCTACAACTATTATTTAAAGTCTTAAAGGACACCACAACACTAAAAACAAGTTTACTTAGATTTAAAGTATTTCATTATCTAAGTGTGGGTCTCACGCTTTAACACTAGTTATTCAATGAGATGCAGGCGTTTTAAAATATGCGTGTGACGTCTGACAATTATCTGTTGAATTCAAATTTTTTTTTCATAACCAAAATCAGACAACGTAAACGAACTTTAATTTTGTCAAAACTTAAGGTTTTATAAGGTAAAATTGACAGCATTAGCGAGGCCCCTAAATTAATGAACTATGAGAAACTTATTTCAAATTTTTGAGTTTTTGATAGCTTTATCGACAATAATTGAAAAAAAAACTTGCTAAGTAATAGCTTAGTAAAATTTCTCATACTAATAAATGCTTCAAAAAAAATCAAAATATTTTGATAACTTTTATCATTTATGGAAAATGGTCATATAAACATTTGGTGAAAATGTAAAGCATCTACGATTATTA
>WHPZ01571233.1:0-30324 GCA_016617965.1 Macrosiphum rosae | reverse complement strand
CATTTAAAGATCGAATTTTGACAACATTTATCAAAATCTCGAAAATTATCAATCATTGTAATTAATAAATTATAAAATATTCATGTTTCATAGCTAAGGATTGCAAATTTATAACAAAGGTTCTCATAAATGGTTCATACTGTAACCAAAAAATCTAAAAAATATATGAACACAGTTATTTTTTACAGACATTTTAAATTCAAATTTGGACGAAATTACATAGTAAAAAACCTAGAATAACTATTTTAGTTATTTTGTTGTGATTGAATAATATTTTTCGTGGGTACTTGAAACTTCTAAAGTGTACTACTATATATCTATGATAGTATCAGGGTTTGTTGTTGGTGTATAACGCGTTATACCTAATGGATATTGTGATATGATTAATTTGGAATTCATTATAGCTCAATTTTTTTTTAATACCATAGATAAGTATATAATATGTCTTATACCTAGAAGGACATACCGACTCCGCTCACAATCGTGTTTCTTATACAATGATATAATATCATTGAATTCAAATGTAATACCATCCATTATACAGTAGGTAACCCACTTGTAACCTACTGTACAGCAGAGCAACACCCACTTGCCTACCTTTTTTAATGTTGATAACCTATCAGTTAATTTCTTCTGCGGATGACTTCATGCCATAGGGCACATGCGCAGTACTGCAGCTGGCTGCTGGACAGGCAATAAATTTCCAGAACTCTCACCGAGTAATTTGTGTCACGCTGTAGTATTGTGTGAACGAGGCTTAATATTAACAATTTACCTCCACGGGCCACGGCACACTACAACTATTATACATAATAATAGTAATATATTAACATTGTTATGATTATACTCGTAAATTTTTATCAACATTATTGTTGTTGGTGAATTATAATAATAATAATAATAATAATAATGATAATAAAATAATGCTCGTAATATTTTATCAATAAACAATATTGTATTCATGTCAATATGTCAATGAGAATAATTTATAATAATTATGCAAGTTAAACGTCCGTGAATGGTGATCGTCTTTTGTTTTGGATTGTTCTTGAGTTTTCACGTATTATACGATTAAAATACTTTTTTATCATTGTGTTTTAATAATTTTATTTACCAATCCACTGAGAACAATTTTAATTTGTACATTGACCGTAATCTTCGGAAGAAACTATAGGTGTTTTATGCAGAATTGTGTTTTGTTCAGTGAGCGATGTTTTAAGGTTCGGAATTTTTGCATAGAAAGAATACATATTACATACTATGGCGTTCGCCCTTAGTTTAAAATATTATCAGTAATACACACATTTACTCATGGTATCTCAGATGCAACGAGCATTTGCTCAAAAACTTACCAGCAGCAAGTACGTAGCTAGTATTGGGTTTTTATTTGAAACGCGTTCAATTTAAATTTGGTTTTAATTTTTAGTGTCAATTCACCTCCAAAATTGTCAGAAGATTCAGCAGCGTCTTTTAACGCTATTCCATCAATCAATGATCAAAGTATTCCTACCAGAGTAGATGCTATTATACCTACGATTGTGGAGCCTGTGGATTATGAAAACTATAATCACCAACATCACACTTGTGGTGGCAGTAACAGTATTGAGAATGATGATCCTTTAATGGATTTTCCTGAAGGTTCAGACGATGTAGATGTTTATGTTCTGGCGCGTAAAGTGCGTTCACTAATACCTGCAGGTCCTGAAGAAAATATGTAAGTTTAATGAAATTGTATTGGATTTTTGAAACGATATTAGTATTTATTAATTTCTCAATTTTGTATTATCTTGTTATGTCAAATATAGCACCAAACTAGCACCACATGTACGTGATTTTGTTAGAGCTTACAGCCGAGATTGGCTCGTTGTTGATTATGTTTATAGACAAACAAATACTGTCGAAGATGATAGATCAAGTTTATTAGCTTATGAAGATTCTTGGATACCTTCATCTCGAAGCAGTACTTATAGTAGGACTTCAACAAATTCTGCATCTCAACGTACTCAACAACGTCTAATTTATAAAAACGATCACCATAATTATGTAAAATAAAATAATAATTGATTGTTTCACTTAATGCTAAATGTTGGAAAATTTTGATTTATTTGCAGTCACAACAACCTAAAGATTTAATAAAACACAGCAGTAAAAATTCAAGTTCTACAGGCAATATTTCAAGTACTGAAAATACATTGGTGTCAAATAATACCAACGGTGGTTCATCTTCAGCTACAGACCTGATTAACACAGCCAATGATCCGTTAATTGGAACTGTATTGCAGAGATTACCCATTGATACACTAGATAGGTTAAATGCAGTGGCACGACAAGAAAATAGACAAGTACTTATAGTTTTATATCAAATTTAAAATGTATATTTGAACAGTATATTTTAGATTAATTTAATTCTTAATTTTAAACTAATGTAACTAACAAAAATATAGAGTAAGTATTTTATAAAATTAATCATATGCTTATACATATGATCTATTTAATAAATAATATCAAAGCCATTAATGGTGTTGGTGAATTGATTCTCTCACGGGCTTATTAATTTTCAAACAAACTATAAAATAGTTGAATATGAAAAATTCCATGTTCAATCAATAATATGTTCAATCATTTAATTAATTCATTTTTCTTTTCATTAATGATTGATTGTATCAAATATTCATAGGCGCAAATAGCGTTTGAGATTTGGAGGGACTAAAGCCTTACTTTGATAATATTGAATAAACTTAAAACAAAATGTAGGAAATGTTTGGGGGGCTTAGCCCTAAAGCCCCCCTATTTGTGCCTATGCAAATATTACTCATTCTATAATTTATCTAGTTAGTTGAAGACAAAAATATTTACTAGAAATTAAATAGTGCTAGGATAATAATTTGTCCTAAACATCAAAAATCTACAATCATTTTCTTTTAATTTGAAAAAGCACTAATTTAGTTTATGTAGGCTGTAGCTAATGTAAATTTATCATAAGTAATGAAAAGAGCTTTGGAGTAGTACATCATTTAAATTATATTAGAAATAAATCATTTACATAATTAGCTTTTTAAATTGAACTTATAGATATTTTAGAGATGTATATATATGTTGTCGTATATATTGAACATTGAACTATTACAAATAATTTATTAAATAATAGGTAATATAGTAGCCAATTAAATTATGGTATATGGGCTTATTTTTAGAAGCAATTCGAGAACATTTAATGTTTGTACTGCTTTGATTGTTTATGGCATTTATATTTATGTATTTAAATTGTAATTTTGTTTCTTCTCTTAACATTGTATTGAAAGTAATTTATATAATGAAATTGTGCCAAACCTGGGGGCTCAAACCCACCACTCCTAGATTAAGTTTCTCGTGCTCAAGTATTGAGATTAAAAGTATTACATGAAAAAGTTTTAGAAATATTTTATTAATTTGTATTTAATCTATTTGACTATGCACTCCTTAATTGGCATTCAAATTCAATAAAAACTTATAAAACTTATCCAAAGTAATCTGTAAGATTATGATAATATATTATTTCTCTAATATGACATATAATATAACAATTTTGCCACTTAAAATAAATATCTAATATATACAATAGTATATAAAATAATATGATTGATTACAGTAAAATATTTCTAACTGCTAGGTTTAATATGTATTTAATTAACTCTCATTGAAATATTTGTTCTACATAAAAAACAATATTTTCAATAAGCACATGATAAATTTGCCAACTTTCTTTTTTATTTCATTTATTTTGATTATTGTTATTATTCTTAAGTTATATATAATATATTAATTATTAACTATAAAAATGTATTAGATATTATTCTCATCATATTTTAGTTACTTTTTTTCCTATGTTTATTTAATTTGAAAATGTTTAACCATCTCTAAGACTATAAATACTTTCATATGATGTAAATAATTGGAATTCTTTTTATTCAATTATATGTTTATAAAAAGGAAATCATAAAAATAATGAATATTGTTTTATTTCAGAATCGTTTATTTGGCTCATATTTACCTGTAAAAACACGGCAAAAAGGCAATAATTATATTGAATACCCGATTAAACCACCAGTACCACGTGAAATTGTTTCTAACCGTCGAATTTTAGTCAAATGTCTACAACTTGAGTAATTTATTCTGATCAATATTTGTAGTAATTATGTTAAATATATTTTAATGTTTACTTTTGTCAAAAAAAAATAAAAGGTGCTCTTTGGAAATAGAAACTGAACCTATATATGCTCATATGTCATTGTATGATGTTCGGCGCAGAAAAAAGATGTCAGAAAATTTTTATTTTGATTTCAACTCGTGTACTACAGCTGGCAATGAAATTGATACAACTACACGCAGTCGTACGTGTGTACTTGATATAGATGGTACAGGATCGACTTCTGGAGATGATTTATTTTTAGTCATTAGACTAGAGAAACCCTTACGTGGTGATTCTGATTCTGTAATTTCTGCTTCAGATACATCAGCATTTTCTAACGATAAGGTATATATAATTAATAATAAATATCAAGTTTTATATATTAATACATTTAAATGATTAAGATGGATATGAAATCAAGTAGTAAATCAACTCAACACCATCATGTTAAGTATCGAATGCCATATGCTTGGACTGCTGTGCATTTGGCAGATGTGATTTGCTGTTCTGGTGGTTCAGATAGCCTTGATCGTAATAGTACAGGGAGTGGATCAAATAGTTTAGGTAAGACAAATGTATATTTGTTGATATAATTCAAAATCAATTATTTTTAATATTTATATTAATATTTTAAATATAATTACGTATAGATGGAAGGTTTGGACTTAGTGAATTTGATAGATTTCGTAAAAAGTGGACTGCAGCTGGTGGAAGTAGTATGGATTCTAATACGGCTGTTCGTCGAGGGTCACTAGATCGCAGAACTAGTTATTCAACAGCAGCTAATAGCAGTGGAACCCTAAGTACATCTAATACTGCTGATAATCGATACAGTTGGTCTTCTGATGAATTTACTACTGATGTATTCCGTCCAGTTACCCTCACTGTTAATGGATTTTTTAAACAAGTATATCATTTTTAATATTCTAGTTGCATAATTAACTTTTATATTCTGTATCCATAATTTTCCATCGTATTGTATTTTGTTCTAATCCCATTGAAATAAATAGATACAATTATATAAGTATAACATTAGTAGATACAATAACAATACTACTTTGCTTAATAGTTTTAAAATATGATATTAGAAGTCTATTGATTTTATTTTGCAAACATTCATTTATTAAACAGTTCTATAATGTCAGATCTTCCAGAAATCATGTTATCTATTTGTTATAAGATATGTGTAATTTATTGTAAATCTTTCAAGTTTATTATATTGTTTTTTGTGAAATTTTGTAGGAAACCGATAAACTTAAAGATGATGATTTGTATAAATTGCTACAAGAACTAAAAAAACCTTCAAGTTGCCCATCAAAAAAATTAAAAAATGTTAATGGTTCTTTGAAATTAGACATATCTCCTTGTCCAACTGATGAAGTTAAACAGTGTTTGACTGCAGACCTAATACCATTATTATCATATGATATAGCCTGTAAGATTTTTTTATGTTACTGATTTATGAATAAAATGTATTAAAATAATTACTGTAAATATTGCAGCTGAGGATAAAATTCGACCAATTAGAGAAATATTGGAGTTTCCATTAGCAAGCTGCCGTGTTTCAAACCCTCACTATGTTTATCGTAATTTGCTTTATGTTTACCCTAAAGAATTAAACTTTGCAGGAAGAACAGGTATTATATTATGAAGTTTATATCTAATTGAAACAGAGATTTTATTAAAGAGAGTAGATGCAAAATTAAATTTTAATATAAATTTGAATAAATCACTTTTAAGGTTCTGCTAGAAATATTGCTGTTAAAGTTCAATTAATGTGTGGCGAAAGACAACCACAAGATGCAGCATATGCTATTTTTGGAAAATCTTCAAGTCCTCGTTATGTATGTGAAGCGTATACAACAGTTAGCTACCATCAACGCTGTCCATCATTTTATGATGAAATTAAGATAAAATTACCAGCTGATTTAGATGACCGTCATCATTTATTATTTACATTTTATCATGTAAGCTGCCGTCGTCGTGGAACTCTTGTTGGTGCTCAAGATAATCAACAACATAAACCACAAGTTGCTCCAGAAACTCCAATTGGATATACAGTATATATTTTATTTTTAATATTTAAAATAATATTATTATATTTTTATAATAATATGTTATAAATAAACTCATAATGTCATATTAAGAGGACACTATACCTGTACATGTTGTCTCTATATTACATATGTACAACATGCCAAATTGTACATTCAGAATACAGTTTAATCTATTATTTTTAAAATTAGAGTGTATTGACATATTATACAATTTGAAGATAAGATTTTTCTTTTGGGCAATTCAAAGGTTTTTTTATTTACAAAAATGTAGTTTTAACTTGCTTTTTAATCAAAATATCATAACCACCAAGATGCCCTATATAATAATCTTACGTTTAAATTTTATAATTGGTCAATTCGCTCTAATTTTAAAAATAAAAGTAAATTAGATTATTGTGAACGCAAACTTTGGTATGACGTACATTTGTAAAATGGAGACATCACATGCAGGTGTGGCATCCTCTAAGTATAATTGTTGTTTCATGGTGTTTGTCCTATACTGTTCCAATGTTTTTTATCTGTACTTTTAAATTTAGATATTTGTTTAATTCCTCTTTTAACATATTTACGTAAATAATTCCTTTACATTTGTAATATTGAACTTTTTAAGTAAGGCAAAAACAACAATATCAATAAAATAATTTTCAAATTTTAAGTCTGTTAATTAAACATTTACTCAAAATTATAAGAGTTATCAGTTGGTACAAACATGGTGTGACACACTGACACCCCACATAAGTATATGTTTATTACACTTTTTTTTTTAAATTTTTTTAGTGGTTACCTCTATTAAAAGATAGATGTTTAAGTTCTGGAGAAATATGCTTACCTGTTGCATTAGAACCACCACCACCTGCAAATTATTCTTATATTACACCTGATGTAGCATTACCTGGAATTGAATGGGTAGAAAATCATAAGGGCTTATTCACAGTACTTTTGGAGCCAGTGTCATCTATTCATCCTAGGGTATGATTAAATATAATACAATATATATATAAACAATTTATTTTACAAGTATTATGTTGTGTAATATATTATGTATCTTGCCATTAGTATATAAATGATTATGGTATATATTTTTAGGATATTCATTTAAATAATTTTTTTAATTACTGCTCTGTATTGGAACGTAATCCATTACCAAGGCGAGTGGCTGAATCAAATATTGAAGCTGAACTGAAACATAGGTAATATAAAATTTTAAAATAATAATTTTTTTAATAAAAGTGTTTATGGAAGTGACAAATCCTTCTACTGTTACACGGTCAGTGACCATCTTCTTTTTCAAATGCTAAGTTTTAAAAAATATTCACCTAGATCTAATGTTTCTAAATGGTCGGTGTTCCAATGTTTGGTTTGACCTTCCATGAACAGACCGTGGATGGTCTTGTTCCTGTTTTCAATACCAACAAATCAAAGTTTAAATATATTTCTATTACGCCTGGTAATTTTACTGTTACATCAACTTCACGTATGTGCACGTCGACTTAGTCGGTCATATTTGATGCTCAATAGATTTTATATACTGATTAACCACTGTGAAAACATTTCCTTTGATACTATTGGTAAGCCATTCATTTGCTTGGATTTCACTTTTAAATCCCACTCCAAATCATTAGGTATCAAGGTAAAAAATACGAATCTCAACTTTTCCAATTATTAGAGAAACTGTTCAAAATGTACTTACATAGAACAACTAGTAATTATCCCCAATCAAACAGTCTTATTGAACGTTGGCACTTCTCTCTTAAAATGAACGGAGTGCAGATTTTCAGGTTTTTACATATATTTATTGAATTTATGCAACTCAACAGGGGTGAAAAATGTTGATGATTTATGCATTATATTAAAGCGTATTATGGAGATTATAGAATAGAGTTGAAAATATTTTGTCGCGCGAAAAAAAAAATGTTTATAATTTAAAAATGAAAAATGAAAAATGATAGATATTGTTCAATTAATTGTTTGTTATCAAATTGGAAATTGTTTTATTTATTCGATTATTTAAAATGTGACTGAATTCAAATAATTTACGAAGAAAAGGTATGCAAAATTATTTTAAAGTTTAACCAGGATGTGCAATTAATAGATAGTTAATGTAAATATTATAAACTGTTATAAATTAATGTTAACATAATATACTATTTATTATACATAAAATGTTTCTTATTGTAACTGGTGTACAGATTTTTAAATTATTTGAAAAAAAGCATATTTTTCTATACCTTGGAGGTTTATTTTTATTTTTCCTAAATTAGCTTTAGTTTAGCAAAATGTTGTATAATAATTATTTTCATACAACCTCAAAAATGTTATATATTTTATTTATGATGAATTGCTGTAGGTATATATTATTACATTAATATTAAGTGGAAATACTTAAATATGTTTGTAATTATTAAAAAACTTAATTAAATTTATAGGATTTCAAATTTGGTTCGTTGTCAAATTGATCCACTTATAGAATATGTACCAGTAGTACTCGATAAATTGCTCTCCCTATTGGTAGAATCGCCTGTTACTCAGCATCAACAACCCATGAATTTGGGACAAACAATATTTCGTACTCTAGCCGATTTGGTGTCAATGACAATGGTAAAATGAAAATTAACAATTCAATTTTTTTTATATGTAATTTAATGCATTTTTGAGTAGAGCCATTCGCAAGGTCAGCAAATATTATCTTCATATGTGCGTTATCAATGCTGCTGCTGTAATGTAGCTGCAGCAGCAGTAGCAAACGCTAAAAATAATATAAGTGAAAGTGAAAATGATGATTTTTCTGGTGGACAAGAGTATTCAGAAAGACTAGATAAATATTTTCGCTTAAGGTATTATTGTTGTTAAATAAAAAATAAGCAAAATATTTAAAGTGTTCCTAAATAATAATTTTTTTTCACAGAAGTAACAGTGATCCAGACACAACAAAAAAACCTTGTTCTTCACCACTTTTGGATGGTAATACCTTTGCTGCATTTAAAAATAGTGGGTTGGACAGGGCGTGCAGTATGAAAACTGGTATGTAAAAAGCATTTATCACAATCGTTTGTGTAACGCAGTATTTTATTTAAAACTCAAACAATTATTTGTCTAAATAGGCTGTTTATTTTTTGAAATACTGTTTAATAGCACCTACTAATATTTTGAATTACGGTTTGAATTATTTTTAAGGCCGTTGTCAAGGGGGTATTCCACCATCACAATTTGAAGAGCAACAACATCAGCTATTCTGTTCTGATCAAAAGAGGTTGACTTCCATGAAAAGTGTACACGAAGAATTAGCATTACAATGGGTGGTAGCAACTAGTACAGTACGCCGAGATGCGGCAGCTAACAATTCAAGGTTAACAATTCAAAATTGTAATAAGTTATTTTCAAACGTAAATAAATATTTTGTTTTCCAGATTTTTTTTTGATGTTATAATTAAAAGCATGGCCGTTTCATTAGCAATGGTGCCCGGAGGATTAGATGGTGATCGTAAAAATCGTTTTAGTGATCAATTTTTTGACGATATTTCCACATTATGTACGAGTTTTGCTCTAGATATTGTATCCAATTACGAGAAAGACTCTAAGGTATAACCATTATTTATATAAGTATGTACAATTTACTTTTATATAGTAAAAATTATCCAAGTAGGTTTTATCATTTAAATATAATATAATAAATTATAAGTGCTCTTATAACCAAATTATGATTATAACAAATTGAATAGTAAATCCTTTCAAAAAAGTTACTCTCAAACTTTAATAATGTTAAAGCTTAAAATTAACACAGTCAGTTAACATTTGTAATAAATTAAAAACCTTATTTAGAATTATTATAATTTTTTTTGAAAGTATCTCATGTGACAAGAATTGCACATATTTTTGAGTGTAGGTTGTTAAATGTACAATCTATATATATAAATGTGAAAATGAAAACCTCTGAGACATATGTTCTCACTTAATAAACAAAGGAGTTATCAATTATTATAAATAATGGCCTGTTACGTTGCAATTACGTATGTATGGCGGCCCGCGGGTTTCCAGCTACCTGAAACTTATCCTTTTTGTCAAAGGTCAACGATAAGAATTGTTTTGAGAAATTTATCGATAAAAATAATCCCATGCATTGCGCGTGCGCCAATATTTCAATTATATTTTAAACTATAAAATGCACACCGATAACATAAACCTTTCACAAAGCTAGGTACAATTAGCCAGTTTGTCCATAAAAATAAACAAAATACCCCCCCCAAAATATATTAATATATAAATATTAAATACTCCTAAAAATCCGGGATGATCAACTATGACTTCAATACTATTTTAGGTATACTGTATGCAAATTTTTTTTCAACTACAAAGCTGTACATTAGTATAGGCTACCTATATTTTATCTCCCTTCTCAATGTGTCCACAATTTACCGCAGGTAGATTGCCTACCTGATATTATACTGTTCTCATTACCATATGAGCAACTCACGTGGGATGGCTAAAAATTAAAATTTAATACGATTTTGCTTCCATACCTTGCAGAGCGAATTACACCCAAAAGGAGTTAATGAATCATAATTTTTTTCCGAGGCAACTCCGGGTTATTCGGCTATATAATATATAAATTAATATTTGTCTATAGATTATACCTCTGGGAAGAGATAGGCTAATTTAAAAAGGGTTAAAATTGTTTTTTTTTAATCATCGGATTTTAGTACTGTTAATTTAGGATTTTGTATTAATTGATTATATTCATCCACCGTAGGTGGAATTAAGTAATAACGACAAACTTGGTATAACTTTGATACTTTAGAGTTAAATCAGCACGGGGTCCTCGATCTACCGCAGTTAGATTGCCTACCTGATAATATATTGCTGCAAATCAGAATTTTTATTTCGAGCAACGGAAAAGTTAAGATAAATTTTGAACACCATACACCAAATATTAAATAACGAATTGAACAAAGTTTTAGTCATATAGAGTTGGTACATTTAACGGCAAACAAAGTGCACGGGATCAACTAGTATTTGACATATATGTATATTTATTTTTAATTTTTTGTATTTAATTTAATGTCATATACATATAAATACTGGGCCCCACTGAGAAAACTCGTGTGGAGGCCCAGGAGTTTTAAAACAAATTATACATATAATTAAAAATATTTTTTTTTTTCTGATATAATATATATAATATATTACTTTTATTTTGCCTAAATAGTTTATAATATAAAACTTAACTAAATTGTTTATAGCAAATTTTATTTCTAGCAGGTGAACATAATCAATTGCAATTTAGGGTGGTTTTTGCATGATTTGCTATCTTTAGCTGACAGAGGATTTGTATTTGGTCTGATAAATACATATGTGAAAACATTATTTTCAAAACAGCAAAGTCTTCTTATCCAATTGCCACATCATGAAAACTACTCCGCTTTGTCTAGTCTAAAAGTAATTGTATTTAATAAATATCAAATTTTTATATTCGTGTAGTATGCTACTTACTTCTTTGGTGTAGTATGCTACCTACCGTAAAAAGATACCTACCTATTAAAAAAGTTTTTTAAATAAAATGTAAAATTTTTACATACTGATTAATAACAATTTATTTAACTTAAATGTACTTAATGTATTGATTATCATCATTGTTAAGTATTTTAATATTGTTTTGCTGTGTTTCGTTATCCCAGAATTATAGTTACCAGTATAATTGATATTTAGCTGTTATAGTATTGTATGACTGAAGAACGTTATAATATGTTGTTTATCTTAAGAGGATGTGATACCCGGATGTGTTGTCCCCGTCTGAAAAGTGCTTAACATAAAAAATTCTACGCTCAGAAAACATGCAGCTCTGTTAATTTAAAAATTAGAGTGAATTGACCTTTTATAAAATCTAAAGGTAAGATTATTATCTAGGCAACTTATGGGCTTTTTATTGTATTTTAATTTTAAAGCGAGTTATGAGTATCTTAAGATGTACAAACAATTTACAATTTACTCACTTGTAAGATGGAGACAACATATGCTGGTATCACATCCTCTTAATAACTCAAGCCGCAGTGTCAGTTACTTTCCCGTACTAAAATTAAATAAAAATATAACAAATAGAAGAGTAGGTATGTCATATTTTTCTGTAGGTAGCATACTGTACACGTACAGTTTTATGGTAGGTAGCATTTTATGGCATGTAGAATACTACACAAGTGCCCACATTTTTTTGGATTGTATTCTCAATTATAATATTTGTGGGCTTACTTAAATAATTTTATCACATTTTTTAACAATATTTTTTCACAGTTGGACTTTTTAAAAATCGTTTGTAGCCATGAACATTATGTGCCATTGAATTTGATTAGTAATAATTTTCATAATCTGTCACCCACGTTCTCTGTGGCATCTACAATTTCAAGTCAGTCTTTGTCAATGGCCAGTAATACAATAACAACTGTCACAGAATCTACAGTAAAAGAATATTCTGAATTATCATTAGGATTTCGTCGTCATCATTATTTGGTTGGTCTAGTGTTATCAGAGTTTGTCACAGTGTTACAATGTTCGAAAAGGTAAATTAATATATTATATTATTGTAATTTGACTATACAAATTTTTAACGACAAATCATTTTAATTTTTGTTAAGTGATTTAAAAGTCAAAGAAAAAGTGGTTGATTTATTATTGGGCCTCATGTCGTCTCATGATACTCGGTATCAACAAGACAGGTGGTCGTCTAGACGCAAAGCGTCAGCAAGAGTTGCCCTCATGTATCTACCATTATTAACAGCTGTAACCACAGATTCATCATTTCTTAATTTATTGCAATTAGACTTTGAAAATAGCAATGATGTGGTTAAAAATAAACATCTCAATAGCGAAAACGAAAGCGATTTTGATTTGCATTATGTCGATGGTTATAAAAGTAATAATTAAAAATGAAATTTAGTTATTACTCATCAATAATAATTGTATTGTTAATTGCAGCTCCTGAAAAAAGTACCGATGAAAATGTTAATGCCATTTCAGCGTCATCATTAATGGGTGTAAAAAATACCACAGCGTCTTGGTATAGACAAACAAATAAAAATAATTGCCGTAAACCCAAATTGAATGCAGTTACATCCACCAAAGTCCTAGCTTGCATATTATGGATATTAAAAAATTTAGACAATGACATAATGCAAGTGTGGTTGGCAGAGTCATCTCATCAAAGAGCTCAAAATACATTGTCAATATTGACATTGTGTATTAACCGTTTCTACAATAATTCAAACAACTACAAAAAGGTTTTGATTCATTTTACTTGCATTTCTCACATATTGAAGCCTATAATACAACATCAATTTTGTAATCAATATTTTACCTAATTTCAGGGTAACCATAAATGTGTGAATTGTAATTCTCAACCTCCATTTACATCAACTACTAATTCTGCCCAACCAGCTCCTAGTGAGACATATAATAGTAATGATAGTAGTAATAACATGTCAACAACAGCTTCAACCACATCGTTATCATCTAGTTCTCAATTGTCAACTACTGATGATGTGAAATCAAGGCTCGAGGATGTTATATTAGGCCAAGGGTCAGCTAGATCAGAGTTGATGCGTCGAAAGGGTTAGTCATTAGTTTTTAATTTTTGAGTATTTCAATGTGAATTGTTTTGGTTTATAAATTTGATTTTTTAATTTTTATTTGAAATAATCATTTTATTTTCAGCTGGACTCGATGCTAGTAATGGCACTACCGGTACTACTAGTAAAGTGAGATGGAGAAAAGACCATGTATTGACATATAATAGGCCTTCGTCATTGCAATCTTGTTCCTGTAATGTCGATTGTCAACAACAACTCGATAAGATATTTGGCACCAATCAAGATCAACCTGATGTAGAATTAGATTTAGTAAACGAAATTGGTTTTATAATACTTGACACTATTGAACAAATCATTCAGGTCTTTTTTTTTATTTTCATAAAATTATGTTTAAAAAAATCTATAAATTGATGTTTAACGGTAATAAATGGTTTTTAGGTGGCTTCTTTGCCTGCTGGCTTAAAAAATTCAAATCCTGTCCATTGGTCAATTCATCGTATTTTCAAACTGCTTCTTCGGGCCATGTCTACTATTACTGCTACTTCTAATAATCAACAATACACTAGTGGTAGTTCTACTAGTTCAACATCAACGACAGCTGCATTACAATGTATGTTTGGTACACAGAGATCAATGGTTGCAAAGTTTCCAGAACTTTTATTTGGAGATGGCCAAGACGAAAGAGATTTAGATGTCAATGACGACGATAAAGAAATCGAAAACTACCACTTTTCCACTAGCAGTCCATCATCTAATCGTTGTGCTAATCTTATACTGATGCTATTACGCCATTGTGCTATAAAATCGAGTTCATTAGGAGTCAGAGCACAAGCCGCTGCCTCTTTATACTCGTTGATGCGTCAAAACTTTGATATCGAAAATGTATGTGTATTAATTATATTGAAATTCATGTACCTAGGTGATTTAGGTATAACATTAAAAAACTTTAATTTTATTTAAACAATTGTTGACATCACTACATTAGTAGTTATTTGACAAACAATATTCTTTACAATGTAACATTCTAAGACATAGATTTTATAACAAAAATAACTCAATTGTTTTTATATAGTATGTGTGATGTATTATATATATTTTTTTTTAGAATTTTGCTCGTGTGAAGATGCAAATAACTGTGGCATTAAGCACATTAATAGGAGGAGCTGGAGCGTCGTCAACAGCTGCATCTGAAAGTAGAAAAGAAGGATTGTGTTTCAATGAAGAGTATTTGAGACGAGTGTTGAAGACAATACTTTTGTATGCTGAACGGGATTCTGTTGAATTGCAAAACACTACATTCCCTGACCAGGTTAACCTAATAATAATAATATAACTTTGTTATTGGTGTATTAAAAAAATCATGGATGACTTAAACTTTTTTTAAACATTGGCTTACTTGATTCTAAAATAAAAATATATACATAATTATAACTTGTGCCATACTACAATACCAATGGTTCTATTGTACATTTATATCTATTAGGTAAAAGATCTGGTGTTAAACTTGCACACAATACTTTCCGATACGGTACAAATGAAAGCATATAGCCAAGATCCAGACATGTTAATGGATTTGATGTACCGCGTAGCTAAGGGGTATCAGCAGACCTCATCACCGGATCTCCGGCTTGCATGGCTAGAAAACATGGCTCGAAAACATAATCAGGTTTGATAATTATATTTAAATGTTATAATTTATATTTTTAAAAGAAATGATGATAAATAGATATTATAATCATGTAATTATATAATTTGTATTTCTATAATACGATAAACAAAAATAATTTGTTTATTGTAGAGAAACAATTTTACCGAAGCAGCTATGTGTTTAATTCATGGTGCTGCATTAGTCATTGAGTATCTGACTACGACAGAAAACCTTGATTTAATTGGATGCAGAGGGGCAACATGTCTAGAGTGTGTATCGCCCAATGTGTTGGAAGAATGTGCAGTATCGGATGATGTGATGGTTGTCAGTCAAGCGGCCGATCAAGTTTGTTTGGGCGACGAATTCACCGAAATTGGACTTGTATCATTGTTGGACAGAGCAGCAGAATTATTCCAAAAGGTTAAAACATTATTTTGTTTTACTACACAGAAAAACATAGTTTATAACCAAATTATAATTGTAGGCCGGTATGTTTGAAGTAATGAGTCAAGTGTACAACAAGGTAGCAATACCTCTAATAGAAAAGACTAACGACTACAAAAAACTATCGGATACATATTTGTAAGTATATTCACCACTCATAGAAGTATGATAAGACAAAAGGCAAAATACATTTATTAATTATCTTATGAATTATTTAAATAGGAAATTACACGATGCCTATGGTAAATTAGAAAAGTTACAAGGTCGTCGGGTATTTGGGACATATTTCCGTGTTGGATTTTATGGTGCCAAGTTTTTTGGATCTGATGGGTTGGATGGTGAGGAATTTGTCTACAAAGAACCTACACTTACAAAACTTTCAGAGATATTTGGACGTTTACAGGTAAACTATAAGTTTCAAGAGTAAACAATGCGTGTATAAAATGTAGATTGATCGATGTTTGCTTTTTTTAAAATATAGAATTTTTATTCTGAACGATTTGGTGAAGATTGTGTAACTATTATCAAAGATTCTAACACGGTAGATGTGAGTTCACTGGATCCAAGGAAAGCATATATACAAATTACATATGTAGAACCGTACTTTGATGCTTACGAACGGCGTATGCGTGCCACACATTTCCAAAGAAATTTTAACTTGAGTAATTATTTTTAATACAATATGCAATTACTTTAGTATACCTATGTGTTTTAAAACTTTTTCAGAACGCTTTGTGTTTTTCACACCATTTACTCCCGATGGTCGAGCACATGGACAACTAAATCAACAGTATAAACGTAAGACTATTTTGACCATTGCACATCATTTTCCTTATTTGAAAACCAGAATTCGCGTACAAAGTCGCCAGACGATTGTTATGGGACCCATAGAGGTGGCGTTAGAAGACTTAAAAAAGAAAACTGACGAATTAGCACGTAGTGTCCGTCAGCATCCGGCCGATCCAAAAATGTTACAAATGGTCCTCCAAGGATGTATAGGTAATTAGTAAAATACTTTATTCAGATACGGCTCATATATTTTTGATTTTTAATAATTGTTATTAATTAAAACCAGGCACTACTGTAAATCGAGGGCCTATGGAAATGGCTACAGTGTTTTTAGCTCCACCACGATATGACAAAAATAATACCAATGATAGAATTCCAGAAGTCCCAGATGAATGTTCTGTGCAACCTCCACCACCACGATTACAAAACAAATTACGACTGTGTTTTAAAGATTTTTCCAAAAAGTAATTTAGTTTTTTACATAGTATTGATTTGGGATTTTGTTTTGGCGTTGTGCGCGATTTAACTATGGTGATTTATGTGCATTATTTATTTATCTAGATGTGCTGATGCTTTAGCAAAAAACAAAACTCTTATTGGTCCCGATCAACGAGATTATCAACGTGAACTTGAGCGTAATTACAGACGATTTACGGATCAGTTAGCTCCACTTCTGATAGCCGCTACTTCGTCTCATTTTGGAAGTGGTGATCAAGGCTTCATTAATTCAACAAACACACGTGGTCCTTATGGCCTCCATCATAACGGTGGATGTAATATCAATACTCTGACATATGATGACAATAATGATAACCAAGACGAAGAAGATGATACAACGATAACAAACATTAGCAATAGCGGTAATGAGATGAATACGCCTAACAATATTAATGGCGATTCAATGTTTACAATGTAAATGTTATTATAAACTAAATTTGTGATTTTTTAAAACATAACTTTTGTGTAAACAAAAATAATTGAGTACTTATTTAATAATTAAGTTTTACTAATATAAGACTACCTATCTTAATAATAATTAACTTTTTATTTTAAAATAGGCTTAATAAAAACCAAAGCAATTTTTTTACTTATTTTTAGTGTGACTTTTTATAAATTTAATTAGAATAATTGTGTGATTTATTACTATTTATTATTTAATATAAGCTATATGATATTTATCTTAAAATATTTGTTTATTTATTTCTTGGTTTTATTATATTATTTAAATAATTAATGTTAAGTTATAATAGAGTATAGACTGTTAAATACCTTTCCAGATAAATAGTTGTATGATGGCATATACTCATATTATTTACTACATATTCACTACATATTCCTTAGTAGTCATAACGATTCAGAATATGAAATTATACTAAGTGATAAGATGAACGTTTATATTACTAACATGTATCAATGTATCACAACAAACTGTATCTCGGTATTATCATCCAATTAATTAAAATATTAAGATTTATAAAAAAAAAAATATCCATGACATAATAGTTTAATGGGTAAATAAGATAATAAGATAATTTAATTTTAATTTTATGAATTGAATATCTTTCTTTTTGTAGTAGACATTGAACATGAACTATATCTTGATTATTCCACAAAAATGGCATATTAATATATTGTTGACTTGTTGTAGTGTAATAAGATAAATGATTTGCATTACATTTTGTTTATCTCCACTATGTTTTTTTTCATTACCAAAATCAAAATGTATTATTATATCAAACGCTATGCCAATCTAGTCATAATATATTAAAAATTACAATGATTAGTTTTAAATTAATTTTTTTAATTTTAGAACAATAATACTTTAGTACTATACTACTATGGCTACTATGTAGTAGAATCGTATTGTCAACAATTGTCATTTCTTTGTGTTTGATAGTTATGTGTATCTCGGTATTTTTTCGTGTCAGGCACTTAGTATGTATAACAGTGATAATGGTACTAATAGTATAAAATACAATCAACAACCTACACAATAAAATAAAATAAAGTAAAATGTCAATACACTAAGTAACAGGTAATATATAATAAAATAAAATATGTGTAATATCAATTGGTAATATGGTTAGGTGAAAAATCGGACAGCGTTAATACCTGGCTTGTGCCTTTTTGAATGTCTTCTGGAAAGCAATTGTTGGGGCAAGGGCCAGAACTTTATTTCGGGAGGGACTGAACATAATTTATAAACATAGTCATACAGTAAAACAAAAAAATTATATTTGATGATTTAAATCACAATGCATTTAATGTACTAAATAATAAAGTCGTAACTCGCAGTTCATTTGACATTTGACAAACATTATTCTTGGTAGGTAATTATTTTGTTTTACTTTAAATAATTCATTTAATTGTCAATAATGAGTAGGGAAACAAGAGATATTTGGTATTATTTTACTAAAGCGAGTAACGAATCAGCAAAATGTAAATACTGTTCAGTTTCTTAATCTTATAAAAGTTGTACAACCCCAAACCTCTGTATACTTTTAAAAAGAAAACACGTCATACAATATGATGTAAGGAAAAAAATTTGAAAATAGGTACCGAAAATACTGACAAGGTAGATCTAGAGGAAAATATTGATAACCCTAATACAGTTTTGATCTAGCAAAATACTTCTGAAACACAAAACCAACCATCTTTTCAATTTTTGACTTTTAAAATAACATATACTTCTATTAAAACTTAGCGTGGTACCGCGTATGAATCGTTGAGTATAATTATAAGCGACACAAGTCGCTAGGAACAGGTTGTATATTTTGTTGTAGTAATTCGGTATGGCAATAGGCATTCGGTACTCGGTAGGTACCTACTAGGTATTACATACTAATTACTAGTCAATAGGTAATAATAGTTACAATAGGTAATAATACTATAATAGAAAAAGTACCTAAAAGAACAATGGAACGGGTCATTATTCATTTCTAATCGTTCCTTTTGTGAACCTGGAACGAAAGGAACGAAAAATGCAATCACTAACACAGATATATAGATCAGAAACAGATTATTATCTTTATCTGACATCTGTACAATATTGTGCATATATTCTTTAATCAACGGCAATATGGCATAGAGCTGCTGCTACTGCAATCACAGATATAAAGCATATATCAACGTGGATTTATAAATCCATCTTGGTATATATTATACTTTATATCTATGGCTGCAGTAGTACTAGGCGATCGCTATCGACATAAATATAAACCTGAATTTTGCCATACGTAGTATTTGGATTTCATACAACAGCACAATACTCTAATATAAATTTCACAAAAGCGCAATAGTGTATCTTTAAAGAATTTACCAACTTGAACTCACTACATATCTGATTAATAAATCCAAGCATTTTTAAATCTCTGCAAAAAGTTGCTTCTGTGTGTGCATGAAAAGAAAATTCAAGACCAAAACGTGACATCAAAATACATACTATTATTACTGGCAGAGCTCATTGCGTACTATCAATAATATAAACACGATCAAGACTCAAGGGGATTAAACTCTTTTTAAAAGGACATTGTAAGGAATTTTTTAATATTCAATTCTATTCCCTGGTTTTCGGCCCAAGAGACCACAGCTCTAAGATATTGCTGTAACAGCTGGCAGTCATGAACAGAATCAACTTCAGAAAATAACGTTAGATCATTTACAAAAAAATTAACTGACAGTCACTAAGAATACGCTCTTAACACTGTTAATAAAGAGCGCAATAAGTAGAGGAGAAAGGTGAACACTTTGCCACCTTGGGGTCTTCTGAAGGAACATAGAATACTGCAGATTTTACATCTGATACTTTCACATATTTCTTTCGATTGATTATTGATGAAAAAAAACCATGAGAAGTAGTTCACCAAATCCAGAAGTGTCTAAAACGTTACTAATATACTTTAGTAAACTCTGTCAAATACTTTTTTAACATCTGTGTAAAAAATCACATCCACTGATGTTTGAATACATAAACACTTAATAAATATAATTCATGAATATAAGATTACAGGTTGTTGTCAATTTATCGCGATGAAAGCCATGTTGACTTTTGTTCACCTACTAGAAGAGGGTTATTTGACGGTTTAATACGATGTAGGATAATAAGGAACTTAAAAAGCTTACCACTGTGGCTATGAGTAGGTCTTTAACTAAGGTCAACAACATTCGAATCATCGTCGCACTTAACTTGTGTGAATGAACTTTATTTAAATATTTCAGGGAAAACTGTGGAGTCGAGAAACTTACGAACAGAAGCCAAATCGAGTAACCCAATACAGGTTTAAGACACACAGAAATTTACCTGATAAGCCATCTAAATCTACAGATTTAACAGTGTTGGTTTGCTAGCCCATCTTAAACCTAGTTGATATAAAAATAGAGAGATTGTTAACTAAATAGTAAATATGGCACTCAATGTTGGGTTTGAGGTTAACGAAGCTGAAGTGTAATGCAAGTACTCGTAAATTAACATTTTCCTTTCCATAATACCATTTCTCCAATTAACTTCATTAAGGTCAACAGTTTACTCATGGTCACTTGAGTTATTTTTCCTAAAAAAGTTTTGGGTCGGAACAAAGTGCCCCAATTTACCAGTCACTTTTTAAACCACTTAAGCTTTTCTTATTTGAGACACTAGATCAAAAAAACATCAGTAGAAAACCATATTAAAAATTAGAAAGCGTATATGTTCTACAAGGCACAAGTTTTAGAATCTGTTTGGACTACTGTAGAGGATCATAATATATAGTGCGACAGTATCGACAAGTTTGATTTGAACGATGTTATGGATTTTAACCAATTAAAAAACAATTAGGAATCAGAAATACTCGAATAATTAGCTTGATGAAAGTCTAAATATAAGTGAAACTCATTAAATTGGGATACTTAATAGAGGAGTTGAATCAAACTGATAAAGAGAAAGATGATAGCGATATGCCGTTACTGCAAGAATATTGGAAAAATGTACACTAAAATGCTTTTCATTAATAAACATGAGGTAAGCAAGTTATGGAGTTGAGTATAATATTATTGATTCAAAAAAAATTATGGAACGTTGAAAGTTGTATGAACAAAATAGACAATAGTTGAAAATCGTATACACTAGTACTCCACTAGTTGACTGGTTGACCCTGATCATCATTCGATATTAGGCAAGATTATGGTTTAAAGTAAATCTTCAATTGTGTTCTTAAATATTTCATAAGATGAAAAAGAGAACTGGATTTTCAAATATACGCACCACTGTTCACTGTCCACCGTCCGCCAAATATAAACTTATTATTGCTAAAGAAAGATGAAACTAACAAATATTTGTTGAATACCCTCGTTTTTGATGAAAATCGTGCGTAATGGCAAGTTAGCCTCGACTCGCCTATCTGCTAGAGATTCAAGACCAAACTTATGCATAACTGGTTGGTAGTGACTAGTAGAGTTGAGGATGATCAATATTCAGTAGAAATTATGATGAGTTTAAAATCCACCTTTGGATTCGTTCTATAAAAGAAGAATCCCAGCCGTACAGAGGTCCCAGAGTACTGAAGCATACTCTTTAAGGGATCTAACATTGGAACTGTAAATAGCCTATTGTTAACTAGTGGTTGGATATTCCGTAACACTAATAGCTCAAATAGCTTGGAAATATGACTCAAGATCACGATTAAAGCAAAAAATAACCAGACGGGCTGCAAGTGGCAGTATCACAATGAACCGATTATAGATGAATTGAGGTATACAATTAGTTCTAAATATTGACACATATTGTTGAGCTTTGACATAAAGTGCTATTTGTTATTTTTACCGCTGTTTTAAATAGTCACTTTGTTAGTCAGTTTATTATAGGGCAATGTGTAACCTGTATATCTTTAATCATGCTTAAGATTGAAATCGGTCTATAATTTTTTACATCAAACTTATGATATTCCCGGAGTTGAATGCCAGGGTGACATAACTCAGCTACTGGTGAGACACCCACTGCAACGTGGTTTCGCTCGCACTCGGGCTCCATTTAAAAAGGATGCTTTCCCACAGGAGCTAATAAACTGACGTTTAACGGCTACGCACACGAAAGCATTCCCTCAACATAGAATCTAAGGAAGCCAAAGTCATCAATAAACTCTACTCCGACTAACAGGCCATTTCCATCATAAAATTGGGTAACTCCTCCAATGGGCCTGGGTCCACATCGAAGGACACCTTATTCTCTCTTCCCCAAAACGTAGACAGAGGTGGTAGTAAGAGACGAGGAAGACCAATACCGTTGGAGAAGGGGAGGACTTCTCAGCACTGTTGACCCATCGGATTGTCGTAAGGAAACCCCTCTTCTTGTCTTTGAACGCCTCTGTCCTCATCAAAGTCTCTTACTACACCTAAGAGGAGAGTTGGAGACTACACGCTTCGCCATTTCCGACATTTGGCTCTAAAGTTTAAGAAAAATGTCACCAAAAATGTCAACTTTTTTGTTGACATGGGTAGGAGTGCAAATTCAGTTCAAGCCCCTTCATTGGGAGACCTGGAGGTATGCGCCCACACTCTCGGAAGCGCATGCTAGTCCTTGCAGATGAATTCAACGTCCAAAGTGTTAATAATCCTAGGAAAGATTTCCTAGCGAATTTGGCGGAGTGACTGAGTCTCACTGAAGCTCCATCTCTATTTTCGTGATGGGTGACGCGACCTCTACCATTGACGTCACTTTCTATAAGAATAAATACTTACAAGAAAACTAGAAGGTCCTGGTTAGGGATTCCTACAGCTATTACGTATACTTAGATTTCTTCTTCAACCCCATGCCATCCTCTACAGTAGCTTCCGAGCCGACCACGGTAATTATCACTACCTGGTCACTGAAGAGGATTGATCGAGGGCCTTTTGCTTCTTTCTTAGCTCAGTTACAATGATCCCTGAAGCTCCAGAAGCTTAAGGACTTCCAAGCATTGCCTTTGCTGAAGCTTAGAGTGACTGTGACCCTTGACGCCTCGATGCCACTTCAAACCCAAGGTCCCATAGTGAAGCGTCCTGTGTACCGATTACCGTACTTGACGTGATAGTAGATTTTAGCACTCTGAAGAACATATTATGCAGTCCTTAGTTGTCTTAGACAGGATGGCTTACGAGTTCCAGAACCAACTACTCCACGAATAGAAAGGTACTGAGAGTCGAGATAAAAAAATCAAAGAAGGAGGGGTGGGAGGATTTGTGCGTCCAGGTCGACAGAGATCCTCGGGGAAAGCCCTACCACATGGCAATGAAGAAATTCTAGGTTCTACTAAAATCTACGGCTGACAGACATTCTTTGTGGGCCAGTATTCGATGACCTACCTATTAATCTTGCAGAGAGGGAGGCTTCCTTACGTTTAGGACATTTAGGATCTTCTATAAAATGTTGGAAGAGATCCCAACTATCAAAGAAGGTGAGGAGAAGATTAGACAGGCTACTGATGGGTGTCAATTTAGTACTCCAGTGAGATGGGTTTAGACCGGCTCACGATGAAGCCAAGCATGGTTAGCCTAGAGTGGCTGACATCGAATCAGTGGAAAAATGTGATATGATCATATATGTTGTTGTGAGAGTTGTTAAGGCAGGGCATCTCCCGTCTTCCTCCAGTTATTGTCTCAGATAGAGTGAGCATAGTGGAGTTGTCCTATCTACCTCCCTTCGGATGTAGATGACTAGATACATCATTTGTATTCATATTACCTCAATTATTCACTAGGACTATGTACTGTGTACAAGTTCAAGTAAGAAATTATTGAAAAGGTGGAGTTGGTGCAGTAGATGCATGTTGAATGTGATGTTTAAATAAAAGCTATTAATTTGTTCACAATTGGTTCACGTAAGAAAAAGTTTCGTATTATTATTAACCCCCGTAGGGAAACTCCCCATTTTGGTTTCATTTATCCTTAGGCAATGCTTGTAATACACTATTACAACTAGTACTCTATATAAGTTTAGTAAATTTAATCAGTGTACTAAGGTAAGTAATATAAAGGACTAGTTAAGTATGGATATTAAAGAAGTTTTCACAGTTTTACATTTGCTGTTTCCAGGATTATCTACCTCGTTATTCATAATTAATAATAATTTGTGTTCTTTTAATTACAGTAGGTATATAAGTATATTATTACTCTTGTATTACGCCTATGCTTTTTAATTAAGTACTAATTTATGAAAATATATTTTTAATTGTTTTTATATTTGTTTAAAAATATAAAATTAAAACAATTCACGGTTTTAATTTCAAATAAAATAATATTTCCATATACGTAAAGAAAACAATTTATTATACTATTCCAATAAAACATATAATTTTCGTAGGTGTATACACATTGTTACACATTTAATGATTGTATTTATATTTGTCTGCATTCATAAATTAAATTAATTTCTAAACTAGGATAATAAAATTATAAAAGTATAATGTAAAACTGTAAAAGTAAAAGTTAATTGATATTTTTAGTTTATAAATAAAAGAAATACCTAAATCGTATGAATATTTGTTCCGAACAATAACTTTAACTGATCAAATATATTTGTTTTACTATATTGACTTGACAACATTTAGATCTTACACGTTATACTCCATTTCTTTATTTGTTATTACTTATTACTTATTAAAATATTATAAAATGTGTTGTATATACGTCGGTATGAGTGAAGTACTTATGTATAATATTTGTTTTATAATTTACCATATTATGTTAAGTACAAAAATGAATTCTGGTAATTATTAAAATTAAAATAATAGCATAACTAATATACCTAACATTTTATGATGGTACAAAAAAAAATACTAGATGTTAACATTACTATTGGTATGAACTTTTGAATTACATTGTTATACACTAATCTTATTGATTATAGTTATTAATTTATATTAAATCGATGTTTTATCTTCGACTTTTTTATCATTTGCATTTTAATATGATTTTATTTTTGTAAGTATCCTGTTTTATTTTCAAAATATAAATACATATTCTTTAACTCCTATCTTATCAAGGTTCTGAGGAGACTTGGAGTATAATAGATAGTTGACTTGTAACAACATATATTAATGCAATATAGTGCATACATTATAATATAGCATATCTATATACATATTATGTAAATTCTATTGCACCGAGGAAGTGGTGAATTAGTCTTGAGTTTTGAAGCTGTTATGAGAGTTTATTGCTTATATTTAATAATATAATAATTATTATATAAAATGTTAATACAATTATTCTTATAAGCGATTAATAAATTATAATCTATTAAAAAAGATACTTTAATATTTTTTAATGCATTAATAAAGTATTGCACACACACACACACACACACACACACACACACACACACACACATAAAAAGTCAATATTAATTTATAGACAAAACGTATACATATGGGTAAAATATTTAAAATTTAAAATATGTGAATGATAATAAGCATAAATTATTTTTTTAGTGGATGGGTAATGCAATAATCATAATTCATAATCATTAATCGAGCATTTCTGTTCCAAATTGAAAACTCCAATATTTTTTTAGTTACTAGTTTGGATAAACAATTATGGTGAAATTAATCGATTCCACGAATTGCAATAGTATGTTTTTATTTATTGTAAATAAATAGTTTTATTTTTATATTTCATAAAATATTCAGTCTGATTTGGGTCTGTACAACTCAAATAAAATATTATTTTTACTCCATGTCACCATATTCTAACTATATATAATACAACTATATTTAATTTAATAAATGGTAAAAAAGTCGAGCAATTATTCTTAAAGCCAAAATGAAAATGTTCTACCTACCTACGCTACAAAAGTTTTTTTCAATTAAAATTAATTTACTGTACATAATTATATATAGATTTTGCTGTTTTCATTTCATATAGTTTACAGTTTGAATTGATATCTTATTGATATTTTATTTTTAACTGAGATACTGAAATATTATTATTGCGTGAAATGTGAATTCAGAATTATTATAACATAATGTTGTATATACGAAATTACTGAGTGAACATTTTTATTATTAAACATTGGAGTGGATTTTTGCATGAGAGAATAAAAAATCTGTATTATAATTTAATGGTTATGCATATATATTATGTAATATGGTAAATGAATCAAAAAGGAAAACTGCTCAACTTACCTACCTGCTTGTAATTAACATTATTTTTCATTTTTTATTATATACCGTATCGCATATTCTATTCTGGTAAAAAATTAACTTGTATCCACTGTAGATATACTCGAAAATTGTCGGATAATTTTAATAAACGATATTTTTATTGTATAATAGGTATAATATTTATAATGTATATACGATTTATACCCATGTTAATTATTTCTCATGTATATTTATATTTAACTTCAATTCTTTAATTAATTTAAGAAGTTTGACTTATAAATATGAGTTCCTACTTATTCTTCAACTTTCAACGGCTTTTATTTTTTTAAACTTTTTTACTTTAATCTTTTGTCTTTTATCCATCTAAACTACTTAGAGAATTTTGAATAATAATATTTTTTGAACTATTAAAAGTTCAATAAAGGTAACATTTTTATTTCATGGTTTTATTATTTTTATACCTTTTAAATTTAAATTGTAATTTCAGTATTCCAAATTTTAATAAAGATTAATTATATTCCAGAATTTCAAAAATGTTCACTTTGTTTTAATACTATTATTACTATTATTACTATTACTACGCCCTATGAAAGCGTATAATAGGTACTCCTATTGAGAGAGCTCCGTTTGCAACCATCTTCTGAATGCATATTATGTCAAAGTGAATGAACTTTTATGTTTTAATTTAAATTTATTATATATATGTATTCTGCGTTTTTAAAATTGTAGGGATTATTGTAGGAATACCGTATACCGAAGTTTGCAAATGTAATTTGATAATTAACTTTATTATAATAATTCTCAAAATGCGTATTCTATAATGAAAAATAAATAATATTAACCAAGTTAATTAAATAGTAACTTGTGTTATTAAATCACAATGTATTAATATAATATAATTATATGGTATAAATATATACTATAGTATTAATTAATGATATTTTGGTAAAACATTTGTGTAGGAAACTTATTTGCGCACACAATATTTTAAAAAATCTCATGATTACCAACCCGTTTGCTCACAAAATTATTAACATGGAAATTAATTTTCAGATAGAACCCAAGTGAAACAATTAAACATTTTTTTACTTATAGATTATTACATTATACAGGGCACAGAATATATACAACTAAATAATAACAATATAATAGAATACCTAGAGCATAATACAAAACTGTAAAAGTTTAGTTTGGTGAGGATATCAACATTTATTCCACAGGCCACAACGATAGACATTATGCATACATTTATGGTAATTAATACGCATAGACAATAACGTGTGTAAATGTACTACACTCGATTTCAATGTTTTCAATTCATATATACAAGAATATTTTTGAAGAACAGGAACTCACAGTTTAAATATGCCCTGCATTATCAACCATTTTAATTAGTGTACATGTAAGCCGAAAGGCTGGAAATGTGCACAAGCTATTTAAAACAGGGTAACAATTGTTCGTAAATTAGTGCACAAACGAGTCGTAAAATTGTATGCGAATGAATTGTCTTTTAGGTAAATGGTTTTAGCAAAAACGTCCTAGTTCTTGCATACCTATTATAATACATAATATTACCTACATAAATACATAATATATATGATATTATATCAGTACTTACTAATTTTTTCCTGAACTGATTGAATGGTGATAATCACTGATAAATAAGTACCCCCTTTTAAAACATACTTACATAATACATTATAGTAACGGCCTGAAGCTCAGCCAAAATGGAGGTGATTAAAATGTTTCATTACAACTATTGATAGGGATGGCTCTTATTGCATTATTTTTAACAGTTATGTAAATTTTTTTATTTATTAATGCTAATTTGATAATTTTAGAGCTTTGGATATATAATTATAAATATATTTTAAAAATCAAGGTTCATTTTTAAGGGGTGAAATTCATCTACTCCACGAATATGCTACTGTCATGGCACAGCGTTACATACTAAATATTTTATACGCGTGTAATATACATAATTTTTAAATTTTAATGGCACGTTTTATAGTACACCGTATTAACGTATGCAATTTAAGTGTGACCCTATATAGTAAAATAATAATAACATAATGTATAATATACAACAGCTATATTGGTAGTCGTGCAATATGATATATATATATATATATAGATTGACACACTTTATTATTTTATAGGTTTATTTATATATTTTATTAGTTTAACTATATGGCATTTTTTTTTTTTCATATTGCCGTATTTTAACCAATGAACACCTTAAATTTAAAATTTAAATAGACGTTCAACATTTGTTATTTCATTAAAAATTCAATTTATTCAAAAAGTTATAGAAAAATACATCATTCATTGAATCAATAAAATTAATAAATTTAGTTTGGTTAATTTTAGATTCTGGGCGGAGCGAAGAATGTATTGATTATACATTGATGTGTTTTTTTTGAGTGTATGTGAACACGATTTATAGTAAAAAAAGACTTCGATCATAAACTTTGAGGGTAGTTTCAGATTGCGAATTAGGTCTAGTTACTTTTGGGAGGTTAACATTTAAAATTCTCCGTACCTTTTAAAACAATCGGGAGAAAAAAAATTTAACTAGTTTTCGACAAATTATTATATAATATAATATTATATATTATGATTATTGTTATTAAAATAGGTTTTCATTTTTTGGTTCAATAATTCAAAAAAATAAATAACTGTAGAGCTTTAAATTGTTCACCAAATATTCGTATAACTTCGTAAATATATTAGCGCATTTACTGTGGACATCATATAATAACTTTCCAGTTAGAGAATCTTTTTGACTTATTACACTTTTGTATGTGATTAAAACATCTTGAACATTTAATACTATGTTTCTGCCTTCTGCTAAACTGTGTTTTTAGAAAATACAAAATATTAAAAGTTCACATTTGTTTCATAAGCATTCATAGTTTAAATTTTAACTAAAATTATCAAAATCACGAAAATCAACAAATATTAATTTTAGTAATAATTGCTAAGGTTTGATAGATTTAATTTAATAGAAAATTTCTTGTAATTATTGTTCTTACAGACACCTAAAAATCTCTAAAATAACATGCATAAGTTTTTTTTAAAGACATTTCAAGTTTTAATATTTGATGGAATTGGATGTTTAAGCGATACATAATGATTTTTGTTATTTTGTTGTCCTTAATTCAAAATATAATAATTTAGGGACATGAAACTTTTTGTTAATGCCTATATGATTACCTAATTATTATTCACTAGGTATACAAAATGTTAAGATTAATATTAAGCTAGGTATTGATTATTTATACAATTATACCATGAACCTATTCACACCATTCTACTGAGTACTGTGCGTCGGTATTGACTCGAAAGTTATCACAACAGTCAACAATGAAACATGATAGGTAGGTATAAATATATATACTATTATAGTAATAAATACAATTGTTTTGGCAAAAATGAATTTAACCTACCTATTAGATAATAATTGTAAAATTAATTACCAAAACTGCAATGTAAATAATAAATATATCATAAAATGAACTTAGTAATACCAGAT